>JASDQU010011993.1:245738-266412 GCA_032191745.1 Picea mariana
AAAACCATCATGCTGAAGTAGTCCAACATCGATTGTGAATTGGGGTCCCATGCCCAAGTGTTCATGTGAACTCCACACAAAATATATCTGAACTCAAGAACCAGCTGAAAATGATACTCCAAAGATCTACATTGATCATGGGGATCCAAATATGTAGATCCCTCCATATCCCCAAAATCATTTGAATAACATACTAGTACTGAAGAATACTGAAAAATAGTGTGAATAGAAGATGCTGGACTTCTCTCCATAATGTGCTCTATATGATGTGAAAGAGAGTCATCAAATAGAATATGGAAGTGGTTGTCATCCCAAAAATGACAACTATCCATATACCAATCATCACAAATGTCCTCCAAAGAATACCAATAATACACTTCTTGATGATATTCATTCATGATGTCCGCCATAAGAAATCTCTCCTGCATGCTATCCAATGAATCTTGAATACTACGAAAACTATCATTGAGACTATCTGCAAGGTCATGGAATTTGTCATGCAATGTGTCACACCATTGGACTTTGAATGTTTCCGTAATATGTAGAATTTATTTGAGGGTTTGAGAAAAAATAGCCATCTGAGCACCCTATGAAATCTGTAGTCCCGTCGCTGTTACGAAAAAACCCAAAAAATAGAAAAACAAATTACTGCAGAAAATCGCGACGTTTTCTGGAAAAACCCTGAAAAACTGTTGAATTTAAAATGCTCATAACTTCACTTCCCGGACTCCGTTTCGGCTGTTTTTTTTTTTTAAATTGGGTGAAATTGTGAGAGGAACTCAGATCTGTAATTTTTTTGGGCAAATTCGGCCTCCAAATTCTGCATAAATATAAAAAGTCGCGCCACCGTCCGCAGAAAAAACCCTGAAAAATTGCAGATTTTAAAACTTCAATATCTTGACTTCCTGGACTCCGTTTCGGATGATTTTTTTTTTCAACTTGGGTGTTTTTATGAGAGGAACTCATATATACAACCTGTTTCTACAAATTTTGCATAAAAATGTACTAAAAATTTCTGGAATGTCACGGCCCTCTTTTTTATTCTCTGAAAAAAATATATGCAAAAATAAAAAATATTTGCCCACAATGTTTGCCAAGGAAAGTGATCTGATACCAATTGGTAAGAACCTAAATAGATCTACAATATAATCACCACAAATACTGAATACACAATAGATCCACAAAGCAATATAGAAGAGACCACACTATATTATAAACTGAACCCTTGAGGTAGGGCAACTCCGTACAATGGATCCTATTATGGAAGGGATCCTCTCCTGTTCATTTGCCTCTTCGAGGGGGCATCCTCCTATTGAGCTGCAACTCACAAAAAAATATTTCTCTTCATGTCCCATTACATTACTTGAACCCCTTTATATAGTTCTACCATCACCTAAGAACATTCTAGAGGAGGAATCTTTTAGAAGTAGAACCTTCTAAGAAGTCCTCTTACATTTATTATATCTAACTACCCATTTATTATGTCTAAATACCATAGTGAACCTTATTTAATAATATAGTGGACCTAGTGCACCTCACATTGAATGGCCTCCACTATTATAATTATGGGCCCTCCGCCCCCCTCCACTACCTTTCTAGCTACCTAACAAATTCCATGCATCGAAAATTGCACACATTGCTTGCCAATTGCGCCACCCAATCCATATTAACCATTGCCCAAAACCATACAATCACATATATCAAATGTGCCCAATATAACTCAATACAATTCGTATAGCCACTAACATTGCTAGTTAGGACTAACCTCAATTTATTTTAATTTCATTTGCATATAGTATAACATAGTATAGCATAGTTCCCTTTTCTTGGATTTATTCCATATTGATCTTGTCTCTTGTTATTACTAACATGTGTCTTGTGCAGGTGTAACAAGTAATGAATCATGTCGACAATGGTGATGTAATAATAATAAATAAAATTCATTCATAACATGGAATTTTTAGAGCTTAGAATAGCAGAATTAACACATCAAATGCATTATCCATTTGCCATTGTGACGCAAACAGAACCAATATTTCATCATCAATCATGTAGAACCCTGTAAGCAACATCGAAACAACAACATAAAATGTGTAATAAGACTACCTTTGATCCTCTAGTTTACAAGGGGGTCCCACCTACTAGTATTATATATCATTAGCATAGTTTAAATAACAGGCTTAAGCAATACTTTGCAGGCAAAATCCTCGTTGCGATTTTTATCGTCAATAAACTGAAGACTCCACAAGGAAATTTGTTTCCAACAGATTAAAACTCATAATGTATGGTTTTGCAGACCAAGAGCAACAAATCAATAAAATATAACCAGAATGATTATGCAACAGGGGGAAGTGAGCAGATTTAATGGAAAAATGACCGGGAATTTGGGAATAACTCATGGAAAATGTTAAGTATGAGGGGGTTTGTCCATGTATGCATAATTATTCAACCATAATTTTCTCTTTACTTCAAGGAGAAAAAATTATGGACTTTCTCTTTTTAATTCTCAAATGGATGAAGAAATGGAAAGCAAAAGTGGGAGATAACCAATTTCTTTATAAGACATCAGTGAAAGCAGATAACAAATTCAATTATTCTTTCAGGGGGGACATCGTAACAATTGTGTAAGCTTGATTGTTATTGACTAACAATACCTTGCAGGAGTGTCACTTTGGCATAACTGATCCAACATCTTATTTTTGACCAAAAATAAACTAAAAGATGAAAAGCAATAAAATTCATGACAGAAATGGGACTACAAAATTTAAAACAACATAAATAAAATGACAGGAATGCAAAAGCAACATGAAAACTATAAAAAAAGGAAAGAAGAAATTAAACTACTATAAAAGCAGAAATGAAAATCAGTGATGAAAATGAAAACAAAACTAGACTACTAAAATTTTTCAAGTTGGTTCCACGTAGTGTTTTAAGTGAGAACCGTTAGTGTTGTAGGAAAACAATCGCTCCTGTAAATCCTTTAGAATGTAAGAATTAGTACCCAGGACAAAAGAGATCTTGAAAGGACCCAACCATAATTCTTGAAACTTCAAGACAATTGATAGCCCTTTAACGTACGCAATTAGATCATCAAGATAGACATGAATAACTTTACTGATCAAATCATCAAGAGTTATTTGCATAGGTATTTTAAAAGTGGTACTTGCATCAGGTAAGCCAGAAGGAATACATTCATAAGTCAAGGTACCCCAATGAGTAATAAAGTTGGTTTTATATGTATCTGCCCTTTTTACCCCTATTTGATTGTAACTGGAAAAAACGTCAAGTAAGGGCATCATTTGTGACATTGCAACTTGCTGCAAAATCATTTATGTTTTAGGGAGAGGAAATAAAATTTTTATAACAACCCTATTTAATGCCTGAAAGTCAACACATAATCTGATTTGACCGGTCTCTTTCTGAACAGGAGCCATGTTTGAAACCCATTCAGAATACTTGATCGGAAGGATGATTCTAGCCTTCCAAAAATTTTCCAACTCCTTTCAAATAGTTGCTTCCAGCGCAGGGTTGATAGGTCATTGTTTTTGCCTAACTGGTTTTATGCCTTCCTTGATGGGAATGGCATGTTGTATCAGAGCAGGATAAAAACCGCGAAGATCCTCATAATACCAAGAAAAAACATTTTGAAATTCACCAAGTAGCTTGGCAAACTTCATTTTCTCTTCATCATAACATTTGGCACCTATTTTAACATTCTTTGGAGATTCAGGTGTCCCAATGTTCAAGGAGATGGTTTCCCCCAGCTTCCTTTTTGACTCCTCTTATTTCTGTTTCTCTTTATTGCTTACATCACTCGATGAAAATGAACTCTCTAGAGGAGTCAAGCCCTTAGGGATCTTGTTATCTTCTATATATATAATTTCCTTGGGCTTATAAGGTTCATTTTGAATGAAAGCACAGATGCTCTCATCGCTAGGGAAGACCTGCCAAGATTCTATATTTTCAGGGATATGTGGACGATATAGAGATTGAAAAGTACAATCAAGTCTATGTGGCATAAGTTTTTGATTAGGAGAGGCTGCAAAAACATCTAACTGATGAGCCATTGAGTTCAATTCCCTCTTAACATGAGTAATGTTGAAAGATAATAGGTTCGAGATAAGTTCCCAAATAGTTTGGGTGTATTGTTTCATCAACTTGTTGCTAGGAGAGTAAATCTTACGTACAAGGTTCACAACAAGCTCAAAATGTTGAAAAAATGAATGGTGACCACAACCAATATTATAGGCATTTTCAATGCCTAATAATAAATCTTCGAATTCAGTGACATTGTTTGTGCAAGAAAACTCCAACCTGTAAGAAAAGTTATGAATTTTCCCCACAAGAGAGTACAAGATTATGCCAGCTCCGTTACCTTCACTAGAGCATGAACCATCAAAGTGCATGTGCCACATACCATCATCTAAATTGATTTGTTCCAAGGGAATGTTATCCTCCTCAAAAAATATGGAATACACCCCTAGGTCCTCTTCGATATAGTTCACATTGGGTTGTGGGACACTCTCTATGTAAGGTGAAATCCTTCCCTCTCTAAGGACTACAATGTTTTTACCATTTTGACGAACGAATAAGTGTGTCCTGTCGAGGGAGAGGTATCCACCCGTTAAATCTTTCCTATCTCTTCCCAAGATGATTGAGTAATTTCTTACTGGCATATCAATTACCTGAATACTAAGGGTTATCCTTATTTCAGGGTGTGCACACAAAACTAAGGTCACATCTTTAATCTCACCTATGGTTGTTTGTTGTAGAATATTATAAGAGAGCATGCTTCTGGCGTTTTCATTTGTACAATACAAGCCTATCTCTTCCATAATAATCTTCGACATCACACTTGGGACCGAACCGCCATCAATGAGGCAACAATGGGCGATCTTATCCATAATATTTACAAAAATATAAAAAGGGAGATTTTTTACAGGGTATCTAAAGTTATGTACACCTACTTTATTTACATATGAATGCTCTTCATTTACCTCTTTAGAGAGGTTGGATACAGCATAAGATTTTCCTTCCATGAATTGCTTCAGATGCCTCTATTGTTCTGGGGTGGAAACCATCCAGAAGGGTTGCATCTGCTTTGATGTTGGCCAATTGATTTAGGATATTGTATTTGGAAGAGGGGAGAGGGGAAGTAATTCCTTGACTGTCAGGAACCCTAGGAACCTGAACAGTAGTAGCTGGTGAGGATGAGCTCGGGCCAGAAGAATTGTAGGGAGGATCATATTTTCCTTTGGGAGCATAGGATTTGTTCTTGGTATTGATGATCATGACATCTTCTGGCTCTGCAAAATCTAGGACAATGATGGTAGTTTCTGGTCTTTTACCAAAGATCTTATCTCAGGTGCTCTTTCTTACCTCACATGTGGTTTCCTCGTGGTGTTCCTTGCAAAAGTTACACCAACTTCGAGGCATGATAGCTTTAGGCTGAAAATTATTTTCAATTGGATTTCTAAAGGGGGGTGTAGAAGAGGAAGAAGCTCCAGGGGTGAGAGGGGAGACATTTCCTTTTCGCTCATATGCTATCATACAATTATTCATATCTTGTACTAGCTGTAAGAGGGTGGACATGTCTATTTGTTTAACCAATTCTCCCTGAGGAAGACCTATTCTTTCAAGCTGTTCTTCATACTCTAAACAAGTATGCAGAGCAAAACCAAGGTTATCAATGAATTTTTCCTCAAGCCTATGATGATAGGGGGAAGGTAATGCATTGTAGTAATGCATGAAAACGGCTTGGTTACGAGGTCGAATGAGTTCAGGGATCTGATTGTATAACTTAGTGAAACACAAGTTGAAGGACTTGATGGTCTCACCATCCTTATAGACGATGTTATTGTACTCCCGTAACTGCTCAGCTGGGATTTTAGGTTTACCATTGGTGGATTTGAACCAGTAGAATAACTCCTCCCAAGTAGATAGAATCTTAGGAGGAAGGTCAAAGAAATCGGCCACAAATTTTCCCTCCAAGGAATTGACAAATAAGCTCATGCAAATGTCATTTTCATTGGCTCCTATGTTGTGACAAGCATTAGAAAATGCCACCAGGTGTTCATTTGTAGAGACAATGTTATTTTCCGAAAACATGGGAAGATGCTCCTTGAATTTAGGAAGTGGACGAGTATTAGGTGCTAGGTTAAGAGGAGAGGAAACATGCCACAATGTGGTTGTGGCATCTTCTTCAAATTGAAAAAGCCCATACTTTTTAATGACTTTGGTGTGGTTTTTTGTAGATTGGACAGGGATATGGTGGCGATATAGGATACCAATCATTGACGAAGTTGAATACTGAGAGGAGGAAGCACTTCCAGTGCCACTAGAGCCACCACTAGATGCCATCTTGTGGATGATAGGTAAGGGAGAAAAAGACGATCTGTATGAATCAAACAAGGTTTTCCGTAGAGCACTTTGTTGGGTTGATAACACAACATTTCTTCTTCCTATTTCAGCAATAGGATTAATTTCAGGTGATAAGCCTCTTCTTCTCCTAGAAACACGAGGGTCTAAGGATATGAAGGAAGGCCAAAGATGAAGGAACAAGAAGATTTATTGCTGATTTCTAGGCCGTCTACGTCTAGCTTCCCAACGTTCTTGGGCACTAATGTCTCGTTCAATTGCTACCCATGAATGGTTAAGCTCAGTCCGAGTATTAGTAGTGTCTAAAATGGTGTTAAACAGATTCAAAGCAATGTTGATATGATCTTGCAGAACGAGATCAATATTGGGCTTCCTTCCAACAAGTATAGTCATTAAGAAATAAAACAGTCAAAGAATCAATATCATAAAAATAGATGTATTCGATGCTAATCGAGCATAAAAATCAACCAGAGAGATATTGAAGATCTCCCCAGTATGGTCGCCAAATAAATGTTGAGGAAAATATATGAAATGATCTTACTCAAGCATTTTCATATCCTTCTTTGCTAATGCAAAATAGACGGGAATATCACCCTATGTTTATAGCCATCAAAATTGGTATCCTAATTCACAAGTATTGATTACAAGTGCTTAGGCTGTTTTTTTTTATAATTAAAAGCTTGCTGAAAAATTCATTATTTTTGTAATTTTGTGAACATAACAGATGCTGAAATAAATATAGAGACAAAAGTAAAGACACCAAGTCAATAATCAAGACAGATGAGACACAAAGCAATCGTTTATTTCATTCCAATTCATCAAAAGAATCGTTCTCTTTACAAAATTTCCTGAGCAAGTTTTGGACCAAAGTCAAACTTAGATGTCCCCAATGAAACATTCAAAAGGACTTCTGACAGAAAGTAAAAAACTAAACTTTAAAAGTTGGATCAACTTGCCACAAATTGCTTCCCACTCGACTATGCACAATAACCTTTTTTAGTCATGAAATCTAATTCACAAACATACAAGTCTACACATACTATCAAAGATAGATCAACACCTCTGAGAAACAAGTGTTTGAATGATGTAATTCAACCCTGAATCTTGTTGTTTACAATAGGACCCCACTATCATAAAAAAGAATTAGGATTCTAATGAATTAAGGAATGAATGAAAACTAAATTATCTCAACAAAACTCAAAAAGAAAACCTTAGTATGATTCTCCTTCTATTCTCCTCTTGTTCCTCCTTTTCCTTTAAAATTAGAATTGGTTGAAGCAGTTGAAATCTCTAGCTAAGTTAACTAAAACCCAACCAACTTTTTTAGTTAAGGGGGAAAAATAATAAAATCATAATAAGGGTTTTTAATAAATAATAACTAGTAGGTGGGACCCCTTGTGACTCCCTTTAGTTCTTTAACAATCATAACACAACTAGTTAATAAAAAAAAGCATCCCTCCTTGTGATTCCCATCATTACTTTCATATTTGACAATGTATATCAATGATAATTGAAATTATTTTCAAAAATATATTACCCATATATCCAAAAAATAGTGTGCTTTCCAAAAATTCAGAAGTCAATTGTTCTCAATAGTTAATAAATAAAAACTTAAAATCCATATTTGCCACTTTGGGAGGCAATATTTCCCTTGTTGTTGCTGTCACCTTTTGATCTCTCTGAATTTTCCTTAGGCTGTGTGGATCCTTTAGGCCTAATCTCACTGATCACATGAGAGAAATCATCTCTCAAATGCATGCGGGAGGACACAGATTTATCAGAGTCATTTGAGGGTGAGGAAGGGGCAACACTAGATTTTCCTTTGTTAGGAGTATGGTGGGCCTTGGTTTTTAACCTTTTTCTTGCATGGGAAGACTGTACTGGTGATTCGACAAGGGAAGATTGGACAATCTGATTAATAGGTGGAGGAGAAGGTAAAGATAACTTAGGCCAACCACGATGTTGGGAGACTGTCCGGTGGACAATCTCTTGCCATCCGTTGTTTTTGGGGACTTTAGGTGGTACTGAGACATGAGGAGGCACTGGGATACCAGGGACCTATGGGGCTTGGAAGGGAGGCCTTTCAGACCTAGGTTGGACCACTCCTTGCCAAATCTAGTTAAAAAACCCAACTTGAAATAGCTGGCCTAACTCTTGCAAGTCTGCATCAAAGTGTATAGAGAATCTTGGCCTTCTAGGGCCCCTGTTCCAATTTCCTCTTCCTCGGTTACCCGACCATGGCTACCTCTGCTGAAAAATCTCATTCCTGTATGCATTATTGATTAGCAAATAGTTTCTTTAACAACCATACATGACAACTCTTTTAAATATGAAATAAAATTTGGCTCAACAACATATCATACTCATGCAATCCAATCCATACAAATTGTTTAATAGTTGTCAATGAACAGGGAGTGAACAAGGGTTCTGGGATATGTGAGGGGTTGTATTGAGCGAAAAATGTTAAAATGAGGCGAAAAGATCACGATTACTTCTCACAAACATCAAACAATCAACTGTATCATAAACCAAAAAAATATATCACTGTAATTCATCCCTGCGATCGTTTAACTTCCATAATACAAAATTCATCTTAACTATAATTAAATTTTAGGAATAGGGGATGGATAGTGAATATGGGAAGGTGAGGGGATTGTAATGTGTGAAAAGTGAAATAATGGTAGGGAAAAGAGCGAATATTGTTCGTAAAATAAATTAAGTAATCCATAAAGTAGTTTTGTATTCAATGCAACGATCCAATACCAATTAAACAATTACTGTGGCCAATTAAACCATTACCGTGTGTTAAAACTTTTTCACTGTCCCACATTTAAATCTTCAACCCTTTTATCAACACAGTGTATCATCATAATCAAAATCAACATGCTTTTCAAACATCCTGTAAAAATAATTGTGTTTCCTTTAATTTCTTCCCTTTTATATTTAAAACAAAATCCCAAGGAACACACAGTCATATTACTTCAACTCTGTTTAGCATATAAAAACATCAACCATTGTCCACAATTTCTAAATCCTCAAATTAAACATAGACATAGGCCTCTTTTGAGTTGTACAGACTCTTTTAAAACATGCCCGATTCTATTCCTTTGACAACATTAACAAATAAATTTGCAATGAAACCATACTACAAAAACCCCTTGCTTCATCTCTGATGGTGCAATAAAAAAAAATGATGCACGATGTCTCCATAACCATACACAGTAAACAACCAAGTTTTAGTCATCAAATTTCCAATTTGTAACGATCCCGATCGGGACAAATTAAACACACAACAACTACCAACTTCAATTTGTACCATGCTGTAGGAACAGACAGACCAACACATAACGAAAGGAGGAATCTTTGTGACTATACATTACCATTTAGCCCCAATCAATCAATTTATAACAATGTTTAGTTATCGATTCAACTGACAAAATAAAAGGAGGCAACGACTGTATAACAATTATCATTTCTAGTTACAAATCTCCAACAACTCGATAGAACAGAGATGAGCCAATAATCAAGCCAATGTCAATACTACTCAACAACTTATGGCAGTCAATAAGATACCTAGAAGAGTGTGACTAGTTGAGTTTATCAAAAATGGGTTCTGTAACCAATCATCATAAGAAATAATCAAGGGTTCTCTCGGTCACCAAACACAGGGATATTGGAGTTGACCATATCAACAGTAGGTGAGAACCCTTCAAGACAAGCACAATGGAACCACATGCCTCATAACCCTTAGCCTTGTAAAATAGGGTGACAGTTCAACACTAGGTAGGGTATACCACGATGCAGAGGAGCAAAGATTGCTTACTGGATAGTAACAAACACCAAGAACGAACAGAGGCATAACCCTCGCACTTTTCAAGAGCCAAACCATTTATAACAATGTTGATAGAAATGCAGAACCAGGTACTACCAATCAACCCTAAGTCATACTCCTTGGCATAATGACACCCCATAACCAACTCTGATGTTGCCAAGACCACAAAATAAGACCACAACCAGTTAAAAAAGATATACAATGACTAAGAGGTAGTTTGAAACATACACATCAACCCCATAGCAACAAATACAACCGGATATGGTTACCATATGAAACCCTCCAACAAAATACCCATAAAGACAATAGAGAACCATCACAGTTTCCACCACACATAACAACCAATGAAATCACAACTCCAACCATTGATTTTTCCATTTGCAACGAATAACACATAGAGTCATTATAGAGAAAACACCACGCGTTTACACAGTTTCCAATCTCATGAAAAACACAAACCAACACATTACCAAGCCAACATTTATTTCATTACAGAGTGAATTCATGGATGTGAGAAAAGAACCATACATGTAACCAAATGACTTAAAACACAAGCTAGTCAAGTAGTGCCTTCCACGCCTGAATCTCGGAGATTAACCACAACAAAACCAAATGAACAATAACCATGCTAGGGTGATGGCTAATGAGACAAGTATGGAGTGACGTGCATTTACTGCACGTCACTTCCATCCTCCATTTCATTCAATTTCGTAGTACACTACAACCAACCAAACCATAGCATTAATTCCATGCATCGAAACTTGGACACATTGCTTGCCAATTGCGCCACCCAATCCATATTAACCATTGCCAAAAACCATACAATCACATATATCAAATGCGCCCAATATAACTCAATACAAATCGTATAGCCACTAACATTGCTAGTTAGGACTAACCTCAATTTATTTTAATTTCATTTGCATATAGTATAACATAGTATATCATAGTTCCCTTTTCTTGGATTTATTCCATATTGATCTTGTCTCTTGCTATTACTAACATGTGTCTTGTGCATGTGTAACAGGTAATGAATCATGGTGACAATGGCGATGTAATAATAGTAAATAAAAGCCATTCATAACATGGAATTTTTAGAGCTTAGAATAGCAGAATTAACACATCAAATGCATTATCCATCTGCAATTGTGACGCAAACATAACCAATATTTCATCATCAATCATGTAGAACCCTGTAAGCAACATCGAAACAACAACATAAAATGTGTAATAAGAGTATCTCTGATCCTATAGTCTACATGGGGGTCCCACCTACTAGTATTATATATCGTTATCATAGTTTAAATAATAGGCTTAATCAATACTTTGCGTGCGAAATCCTCGTTGAGATTTTTATCGTCAACTCTCACTTGGTTAAAAGTTTCTTTATTAAGAGGTCTTGAGTTCAAGTCTTTTTTGTTACTTTTTTTGAAAAAGTTCATGCATCCATTATAAAGTGTATTTCACTTAAATTATAAAAGTGAATCACTATAAGTAGCTTTAATATTTTATTTTAACTTATCTATTTTGAAAGCAACTTTCATTCATAAAGTAACTTCATTGTAAAAGTGATCTCACTTATTCTATAAAAGTGGGTCACTTCATAAAAAACTTATTTGTAAAAGTGAGGTTATTAGAAGGGGGGGTATCACCACGTGGACCAACTTCTACTTTCCATGTGTCTCGTTGGTTATCATTTATGCCTTTTTTCAAAATGGCATAACTCTCACATCCAAAGTTCGTTTTCAATGTCATTTTTTTTAAACAACTTATTTTTTCGAGATCTTTCCATCCAGACCATTGCATTCATATTTTAATATGAAATATCACAATGATATTTTTCTTAACACCAACTACTTCCAATGTAAATCCCATATGGAGGATGTATTAAGAAGTAAATGACTGTACTAGATTACCGTGGGAAAATAACAAGAAACCACTGATGATGAAAAGTATTTCAAATGGATTAATATGAATGATGAAGCCCTTGGACTAATTATAATGTCCATATCTCCTAATTTAAGGTTTCACCTTAAAGAAATTAATGCCCCCAATAAATCTTGGGAAAATATTAAAGTTGTGTTTGGTAAACACAATATTATTTGAGCTCACCAGTTGGAAAATCAATTAATGACTTTAAGTCCAAATAATTTTCCTTGATTGAAGATTACTTGTCTAAGTTCAAAACACTTAGACTTTTGTGTATAGAATGTGAACTATATCTTCCATAAGATCAATGCATATATGTCATTCTTTCTAAGATTGGTAGTGCATATTTTGTTTTTTGTATCTACCTTTTATGCCACTAGAGAAGCTCTAGGGATTGCTTATAAAAAACCATCTCTTGAGTCCTTTTGTGATGTTATGATTCGAGAGCAAGATATGCTTCTACAACTTGAATTGATTAGCATTGAAGGTACATCCAACAAAGCCTTAGTGTCCCAGTAGAAAAATAAATCCAAGAATCCGAAGAAGAAACATCCTCGCCACAACAACAAGAAAAATAAGGGTCCTAAACACTCTCAGCCAGATTCCGCTCCTAATGGTGACAAAGGAGAAAAATCTAAAAGTAAGATAACTGAGAGACATTGCAAATTTTGTCGGAAATATGGTCATGATGAGTCCAAATGTTCTAAGAATATGGAAACTTTAGAAGCAATGATGAAGAAGCACACCATAAGTATTGATTCTACTTCTTCTTCTTCTTCTCATGGACATGCACTTTCTCCTTTTGGTTTCTCCTTCTATGCAACTTCTACTTCTTCTTCTGATGAGTGGTTTATTGATTCTGGAGCATCTTATCATATGGCTAAGGATAAAGCCATAATTTTCTACTCTAAATGAATGTAACACCAAGAAAATATTTGTTGGTCATGATAGATCTCTTAGTGTTGTAGGGTCCATAACAATTCAGGTAGATAATGGTCATTTCAATGATGTATTATGTGTTCCAAGTCTTTCCTGCAACTTTCTATCCGTATATAAAATCACTAATTCAGGTGAAGGTAAAACCATAGAGTTTTCATCTCACCAAGTTGTAATCAAGGATCTAAAAGATGCTAAGCATGTTCTCACAATTGGAGTTGTTGATGATATTACTAGGTTTTATAATTTTGACAAATTTGGGTCATCATATTTTCTATCAGTTTTTGTTGCTCATAGCAATGACTTGAGAAAACTTTGGCATGAGCGGTTTGGTTATCTAAAGTATCATTCATTGTTGAAACTATATAATCAACAAATGGTGATTCATCTTGCTCTTGTTTCTTGCAAAGATCATGTTTGTGCCAGTTGTATTCTTGGAAAACATCATCGGGATAGTTTTGAAAAATGTGCCTCTTGTCATGCCTCGAACCCTTTGCAGTTTGTTCACAGTCGCTTGTGTGGTCTGCCTTCTTTCTCCTTCTTTTTCTGGGTGCAATTATTTCTTAACTTTCATTGATGACTTTTCTAGAAGCACTTGGGTTTACTTCCTAAAACTTAAGAGTGAAGTTTTTGACAAGTTTGTAGCCTACAAGGCCCTTGTAGAAAAGCAATATAAACATCAACATCAAAGGTTAATAATAGATAATGGAGGTGAATTTGTGAACAATAACTTTACAAGTTACTTCATTGCATAGGGAATCCAAATGCAACACACTATTCCATATACAACATAACAAAATGGTGTTGTTGAGAGAAAGAACTACACATTAAAAGAAATGGCTAATTGTATTATCCAATCTAAGGGATTAAGTCTAAAGTATTGGGTGGGAGCCATTAACTATGAAAATTACATAGTAAATTACACTCCCACAAAGGATCTTAAAAATGTAACATCGAAAGAAGCATGGAATAAACTTAAGCCATATGTAAGTCACTTTCGTGTAGTTGGTAGTGTAGCATAGAGTCACATTCCTGATGAGAAAAGGAAATCATTGCAACCTAAAAGTGAGAAGTGTATATTTGTTGGTTATTCTGAAGATGTCAAAGGTTACAGACTTCTTCAACCTCATTGTAATGAAATTATTATTAGAATAAATGTTAAATTTGATGAAAATATCTTGGCATGTGAGCTTAATTCGACGTTTGTGCCATCTACTACCTATGAACCATCTTCAAAATTTGTGCCTTCTTATGTTCCTAATATGGTTTCTTCTTCTTTAGATAATGACAGAGCGGATGAAAATCCACCTCTGCTTGCTCACCTTCATCTAGATGAGTCCATTGAACTTGAAACTACACTAACACCATTGATTCCTGGATGGGTCCGTTCAACACGAGAATCAACTGGTGATCTTGTCGTTGATCCTTCAGATCAACATTGCACTCGTTCATAGTTCCAACAAGCCTCTTCTCTTTTGCCTCAAGTTTCAAAGACTCATGATCCAGAGACATTTGCAAAAGCTTCAGGTTATCTAGATTATGATATGCCAATGAATGAGGAGTATTGTTCTTTAATGGAAAACGATACTTGGGATCTTGTACCTCTTCTGAATGGAAGAAAAATTGTGATATGTAAATGGGTGTACAAAACTAAGTATGCATCATATAGAAGTGTTGAAAGACACAAGGATTGATTAGTTGCCAAAGGATTCTCCCAAGTTAAAGGCATTGACTATAATGAAACCTTTTCACCTGTAGCCAAAATGAATTCCATCTGCATTGTTCTTTCCCTTATTGCCTCACATAAATGGGAGGTCCATCATATGGATGTTAAATATTCCTTCTTACATTGGGATTTATAAGAAGAAATATACATGGAAAAACCTCCTAGATATGTCCAAAATGACTCTATCTTTATTTGTCACCTTAAGAAATCTCTTTTTGGTCTTAAGCAAGCTCCCCGTGCTTGGTATGCCAAAATGAACAAATTTCTTCTTGATATTGGATTTTCTAGATGCCGTTATGACCCAATGTATATACCAAGAAAGTAGGAAGCCATATCATAATCCTTTTTCTTTATGTTTACGACCCTTATTCTCACTAGTAGTGACCTAAAAATTTTAACCATGTGAAAACCAACCTTAAGAAGAAATTTGAAATGACTGACTTAGGATATTTGCACTATTTTCTTGGCCTCCAAGTTTTGCAAACAAGGAAGGAATTTTTCTTTCCTGATCTAAGTATCCTTGTGACCTTATTCATTTATTTCACATGGAAGACTCTAAACCATCCCCTTCTCCCTTCCATCCCGGAGTCAAAAAAATTTCCACCTGTACTTCTCCCGAAGTTGATGCCACTTTGTACTATCAATTAGTTGGCAGCCTCTTATAATTGACTCATACCTATCCCGATCTTTCCTTTGTTGTTTCTATTGTTGCCCGGTATATGCAAACACTCCATGAAATCCATTGGAAAACAACTAAAAGGATACTTTGGTATGTACGGAGTACAATTTAGTTTTGGATACATTACAACTTAGGGGGGAATACTTTATTAGTTGGTTTCAATGATTCAGATTAGGTCAGTGAATCCGATGATAGAAATTATACTATAAGTTATGTTTTAAGCCTTGGTTCAGGACCTGCCATTTGGGCTTGTAAGAATCAACAGGCTATTTCTCTTTCTTCAGTAGAAGAAGAGTACCGAGAAATGGTTAATGCAATTGAGGACACCTTGTGGTTCAACAGATCCTTTCATATTTTGTATTGCAGAAACAACATTCAAACACCCTTTGGTGCGACAGTTAGATTTCCATTAGGCTTCCCAAATACCCAGTTCAACATCAATGCAACAAACACATCGGGCTACACATACACTTGATCAAAAAGCTCATTCATGATCAAGTTATTGAAGTTCCCTTTTTCCCTATAGAAGATCAAGTTGTAGACATTTTCACAAAGTCTCTTAAAGAAGCAAAGTTTCCCAAAATTTGATCCAGGATAGGAGTTTAGGAAGTTTTCATTAAGGGGGGATAGGCTCTAATGCCTCCTTCCTTCTCCTATTGTGCCGCCTTTGTAAATCCTTCAATATTATTCCAAGTTGTTCTTGAGGGGGGATGTTAGGATACTTAGACACTCAAGATTTAGTTATGATCAACTTGGTCTAATATGTCGTTAGGTAAAAGTGTGTTTCTTTACTATTCATTAATATGCATTTGTATTTAGGAAATCTGACGGTCACTATATGTTCCTGACATAGAGTTGTTGGCACATGGGTAGACCAAGGGTTCAACGCTACAACAGAGCACCAACAAAACCCTAACTACCAGCCCTTTCAGCAACACCTGCGAAGAAGATGAAGTCTCACCCAAGGTAGAGGTAGGGGTGGTTGCAGGACTCAGATGTCTGCAACCTTAGCTGGTACATAGATCTATGATGCTAACACTTAATAGAACACTTAGCAGTTATATTTATCAATATTCCATTCTTAGTTACAGTGCAGTTAAACCCTAATCAGAGTACAATGCAGTGGTCACATCTAGCAACACTTAGCATGACGAAACATATCAGATCTAGTAGATTCAAGCACTAAGCACATTCATATAAGTCACATCTAACATCCATATACATCATTAGCACAAAGCATAAACAAATCTATCTATCTATATCAAAGAACTTAGAAAGTAAATACACAAACACATCAACACATTGCACAAAGCAGAGAAACACAACATATACGTGGTTCACCCCCACCTTGGGGCTACGTCCACCGACTCTTCTTCTTTATTATCTTCTTCAATAGGTTACATGCACAAAGCCTCAAAACCCTACTCCGCATAGGATAGGAGATCTGTGCAACTCACTAGATCCTCCTTCCCCGAGTAGATCTAAGCATGCAACCTTCCACGACCTCTTACAATGACTTGCACTTAGCTATGCAAGTCTCACATAGTATGCACATAGCACTTACAATCCTTCAATCACATAGATCTAGCACTTAGCCATTCGTAAATTCTCCTTTTCTTACATTGACTTGCACTTAGCTCTACAAGTCTCACACAGTATGCACAGAGCACTTACAAGCTTGATCACACAGATCCAACTCTAGCACTTAGTTATTCCTTATGACCTCTCTTCATTACATTGCCTAGTATTTTATATAAACTTTACAAAATAGGCCTAAACATCGGTAAACCCATGGGACGACATCCCATATCCGTTACATAATCCCAAATCCCAAAAAGGACCCAAAAAGGGGCCGAAATCCCATGATATCTGCTTCGTCTTGCGCTCCGCCTTCGACAGGCTGTCGAAGTCCCAAAATAGGTCAAACTTGACCAAGGGTCTCCAAAACTTGGTCAAGGGCCAACAAGAGTGATCCGACGATTCATATTCTTCTCAATCTTAATGACTACATTGATCTGTGGCTTAACACTCGATTGGTCCATGATCTATATTTAAAGAGCATGGAGGGTCATTTTTCGATGATCGATTGTGAGAAACTCTCTTGTAAATCTCTCTGTAAATTTTTCTGTTGCATTAATAAATTGCTCCAAGTGGCCACATTGGCTAGGGACGTGGATGTTTCTTTGCAAGGATTTTACCCTGTCAAAACATGTGTGTGTTGATAATTGATCTGGTTGTGTGAGTGGTTACTAAAGGTTTTCATCCTCTATTGGAATACACGTGTTGTCAAACATTAGGTGCACATGATTTTCACAATGCCCCCCACATTTCATGGAACTTCCATTGGAAATCATGATTTGAAAATTGTTGACTAAACGAATATAAAAATTGATTTATGTGGCAATGCAACGATGAATAAAGTTATGGGTGTTTCCACTGTCAACTAGGATGATGAATTTCTTATGCTTAATGTATCAAACTAACTTGAGGGTTTGGGGAGCAAAGAAGCTAATGAGGGTGTTCAACATAATCATAGGTTCAACTTCTGGTGGATCAGAGGGCATAGTAGGATCATCTACTTGGGGTAGCTCTTCGATAGGGGGAACATTGACATCCTATTTAGAAACATCCTTTGAAATGGCCATAAAAGGATTTTGTTCCTTACACTTGTGCCCTGCAAAATATTTGTCATCACGATTATAGAAAATATCCTTGAGTTGGTGTTCATCCATTTCCTCTTGAGTTAATTTATGGATCTTGAGAGAAGTGGTAGGAGGGGTGGGATTGGTGGGTCTAGGGTGAGGAAGAAAGTGGGGTTTTCTATTTTTGTATGAGATGAGCTATTGTGCTTCCTTGGCTTGTTTAGCATCTTCCAACCAAGTATGAGGGAAATCCATTAGGACCAAGGCTTAGATTTCATCATTTAGGCCACTGATAAAGAATTCCTTGAAGAAGGCATCTGACATGCCCTCCATTCTGAAAGACAAGTGCTTAAAGGAAGCGATAAAGTATTCCAATGTACAAGACTATTTCAACTTGGTTAAATGACCCAAATGGTGGGTGTTGGTGTCAAAGTGTTCATAAATATCGACAACAAACCATGTCCAAACAACATACCCTTGGCATGAATTTTTATGCCCTTGCCACCATTTATTGCGTTTAGGATTCAGATAGAGGACATTGTAATGAAGTTTGGCCAAATCATCAGTAATTCCATGCAAGGAGAAATAATTTTCCATTTGAGTGACCCAACCCTTGGGATTTGAGCCATCAAATTTATTCACCTCAACTCTGAGAATATATTGTTTGCTATGAGGGTGATTGTAATGAAAGGCTTGGAAATGGGAAGAGTCAGTGTCCTCATGGTGGGAAGGTTGTTCATAGGATGTGGGGCATCAAAATTGATTCATGAAGTTGTGCATATCAATAGAGAGGGTGTATATGGACTATTGCACACATCTCATACCAGAGTTGAGGGTAGACATATTGGAATTTATGTCCTAGATGTTATTCTTGTTCTGGTCATTGTCAGTGATCAAGGTGGTGATTTCTCGATTGAAGATGAGATCCATTTGGGAATAAGAAAAAAGTGGATAGGTGGGTCCGCGCAAAAAAGGGGTTTACAGGTGAGGAGTACCACTGAGGGCGAGGCGAAGAGAGGAATCCAATGGGGTAGGTGGAAAATAATGGTGTCGAGAAGGGTGGGTGGGTCCATGGGAAGAAAAGGCTTACAAGTGGTAGGTACCATGATGATAAAGGAGAAGAGAGGAATCAAATGGGATAGGTCCCTATTAATGGTGTCGATAAGACCACTATATTCATTTTTTTTATTACTCCCATGGAGTTATACTCCAGCCTGAGATATATAGTAGTGACAAAATGCAAAAATTGTTAACAGGGAAAATTGGGTAGGAATTTTGCAACTTGGATGCAAGAGGAAAGGTTGTGTGACAAAGTGCCTCTCTATTTAGGTTCTTTTCTATTCCTTTCCCAAGGGTTAGGGTTTTCAAGGTTCCTACAGATAAGGGTTTTCCCTATGCTATAGCTCTCCGATATACGCATAGGGTTGAATAGTCGTACTCGTCCCAATATCTAAGGGCACAAACTAAAAAGGCTCGATCATACGCTTAGTTGTACTACCCATTTTACCAGGTACTAGAGAGTAGTCTTCCTCAGTGTTGCTCTCGGTGCCACTATAACAGTCAAGTGGAAAATAGGTTGATCTAAAGTTGGTTTCAGGAGAACTATGGGACTCCCTATATACATGAAGGTACGTGGGAGTGATGGTCATGTACAAGTGTTGTCTAATGCGGTACTACTCAAAGGGTTACCAACATGGGTTACAAAGGTTTCCACCAAGGTGAAATGTTTGTTTCAAGTAACCCATGAAATTGTCTGTATTTCCTATGGGTGTAGTCTTCCCCAATTGCAATTTTACCTGTCGAATGACAAATCTTTGTGCTTTAAAGACACTGACAATACATGTCTCTATGTAGAATAAAATTTGTCCCAAAATTTATGTAGAGGAAAGTGCTCTGATACAGCTTGTAAGGTACCAGGCGTATTATGCAAAGAAGAACAAAATAACTATGATGAACACCATCATAAACAACATAATATAGAGAACAATAACATAAAAAATGATACCTTTATTGATAGGAATCCAAGTTCACTTGCCTCTTCAAGGGGGAAACCTCCAGTAGAGCAGAGATCAGTTACAAAATAATTCTCAAGACAAGTCTTTCCCATGCCATCTACTCCTATTTATATTAATTCTATCTTCTAAAGAAAATTCTAGAGGAAGATATTTCTAGAAGCAAAAAAGTTCTATTAAGTCTTCTTACATTAGACTTGTTCACATTATTGTATAGGCCTTATTTACTAATGTTTGCCTTTATTACATATAAAACATATTATTTCACCTACGTGAGGGGTTACGGAGGTTAGTTTCCTAATAAAATCCTTCAATCATATCCCAAGTTGTTCTTAAGGGGGGATGTTAGGAAATTTAGACACTTAGTAGTTAGTTAAGTTCAAATTGGTATAATATGTCTTTAGGAAAAAGGGTGTTTCTTAGTGTGTTTCTTTAGTATGCATTTGTAGTTATGTAATCCTATGGTCACAATATGTTTCACACATAGAGTGATTCGGTGAATCATATTCTCCTCGATCTTAATGGATATATTGATTCATG
>JASDQU010011993.1:266971-290547 GCA_032191745.1 Picea mariana
TGTGGTGATTATATTGTATATCTATTTAGGTTCTTAATAGAATTAATGGTATGGTTTCGTTGGTTGACGTGTACTACGAAATTGAAAGAAATGGAGGATGGAAGCGACCTGCAGTAAATGCACGTCATTCCATACTTCTCCCACTGGACATCACCCTAGCATGGTTATTGTTCATTTGGTTTTGTTGTGGTTAAGCTCCGAGATTCAGGCGTGGAAGGAAATGCTCAACCAACTCGCATTTTTAAGGAATTTGGTTACAGGTATGGTTCTTTTACCCCATTCAGGAATTCGCTCTGTAATGAAATAAAAGTTGGCTCGGTAATGTGTTGGTTTGTGTTTTCCATGAGATTGGAAACTGTGTAAATATGTGGTGTTTTCTCTGTAATGACTGTGTGTGTTATTTGTTGCAAATGGAAAAATCGATGATTGGAGTTGTGATTTCATTGGTTGTTCTGTGTGGTGGAAACTGTGATGGCTCTCTGTTACCTTTATGGGTAATTTGTTGGAGGGTTTCATATGGTAACCATATCCAGTTTTATTCAGTGCTATGGGGTTGTTGTGTATGTTTCAAACTACCTCTTGGTCACTGTATATCTTTTTCACCTCGTCGTGGTCTTATTTTGTGTTCTTGGCATCAACAGAGTTGGTTATGGGGTGGTCATTATGCCAAGGAGTATGCTTTAGGGTTGATTGGTAATACCTGGTTCTGCATTTCTATCGGCATTGTTATAAATCGTTCGGCTCTTGAAAAGCGCAAAGGTTATTCCTCTGCACGTTCTTGGTGTTTGTTACTGCTCAATAAGTAATTGTTTCTCCTCTGCATCGTGGTGTACCCTACCTGGTGTTGAATTCTCACCCTATTTTACAAGGCTAAGGGTTATGAGGCTTGTGGTTCCACCATGCTTGTCTCAAAGGGTTCTCACCTACTGTTGATATCGTCGACTCCAGTCTCCCTATGTTTGGTGACCAAGCGAACCCTTGATTATTTCTTATGATGATTGGTTACATGACCCGTTTTTTATAAACTCAACTAGTCGCACTCTGTTAGGTATCTTGTTGACTGCCATAAGTTGTTGAGTAGTATTGACAGTGGCTTCATTATTGGCTCATCTCTGTTTGATCGATTTGTTGGAGATTTGTAACTGGAAATGATAATTGTTATACAGTCGATGCCTACTTTTGTTGTGTCAGTTGAATCGATAACTCAACATTGTTATAAATTGATTGATTGGGGATAAACGGTAATGTATAGCAATAGAGATTCCTCCTTTCGTTATGCGTTGGTCTGTGTGTTCCTACAGCGTGGTGTAAATTGAAATTGGTGGTTGTTGTGTGTTTAATTTGTCCCGATCGGGATCATTACAAATTGGAAATTTGATGACTAAGACTTAGTTGTTTATTGTGTATGGTTATGGAGACATCGTGCATCATTTTGTTTTATTGCACCATCGGAGATGAAGCACGGGGTTTTTGTAGTATGGTTTCATTGCAAATTTATTTTTTAATGTTCTCAAAGGAATAGAATCGGGCATGTCTTAAAAGAGTTTGTGCAACTCAGAAGAGGCATTTGTCTATGTTTGATTTGAGGATTTAGAAATCATGGACAATGGTTGATGTTTTTATATGCTAAATAGGGTTGAAGCAATATGATTGTGTGTTCCTTGGGATTTTGTTTTAAATATAAAAAGGAAGAAATGAAAGGAAACAAAATTATTTTTACAGGATGTTTGAAAAGCATAGTGATTCTGATTATGGTGATACATTGTGTTGATAAAAGGGTTGAAGATTTAAATGTGGGACAATGAACAAGTTTTAACACACAATAATGGTTTAATTGGCCATAGTAATTGTTTAATTGGTATTGGATCATTGCATTGAATACAAAACTGTTTTATGGATTACTTAATTGATTTTACAAACAATATTCGCTCTTTTCCCTACCATTATTTCACTTTTCGCACATTACAATCCCCTCGCCTTCCCATATTCACTAGCCACCCCTGTTCCTAAAATTTAATTATAGTTAAGATGAATTTTGTATTATGGCAATTAAAGGATCCCAGGGATGAATTACAGTGATATATTTTTTTGGTTTAAGATACAGTTGATTGTTTGATGTCTGTGAGAAGTGATCATGATAGTTTCCCCTCATTTTAACATTTTTCTCTCAATACAACCCCTCACATATCCCAGAACCCTTGTTCACTCCCTGTTCATTGACAACTATTAAACAATTTGTATGGATTGGATTGCATGAGTCTGGTATGTTGTTGAGCCAAATTTTATTTCATATTTAAAAGAGTTGTCATGTATGGTTGTTAAAGAAACTATTTGTTAATCAATAATGCATACAAGAATGAGATTTTTCAGCAAAGGTAGCCATGGTCGGGGTAACCGAGGAACAGGAAATTGGAACAGGGGCCCTAGAAGGACAAGATTCTCTATACACTTTGATGCAGAGTCACAAAAGTTAGGCCAGCTATTTCAAGCTAGGTTTTTTAACTGGATTGGGCAAGGAGTGGTCCAACCTAGGTCTGAAAGACCTCCCTTCCAAGCCCCATGGGTCCCTGGTATCTCAGTGCCTCCTCATGTCTCACTACAACCTGAAGTCCCCGAAAATGACAGATGGCAAGAGATTGTCCACCAAGCAGTCTTCCAACATTGTGGTTGGCCTAACTTATCTTTACCTACTCCTCCAACTATTAATCAAATTGTCCAAGTTTCCTCTATCCACTCACTAGTACAATCTTCCCATGAAAGAAAAAGGTTAAAAATTGAGGCCCACCATGCTCCTGACAAAGGAAAATCCATTGTTGCCCCTTCCTCACCCTCAAATGACTCTGATAAATCTGTGTCCTCCCGCATGCATTTGAGAGATGATTTCTCTCATGTGAGCAGTGAGATTAGGCCTAAAGGCTCCACACAGCCTAAGGCAAATTCAGAGAGATCAAAAGGTGACAACAACAACAAGGGAAAGATTGCCTCCTAGAGTGGAAAATATAGATTTTAAGTTTTTATTTATTAATTGTTGAGAATAGTTGACTTCTGAATTTTTGGGCAACACACTATTTTTTGGATATATGGGTAATATATTTTTGGAAATAATTTCAATTATCATTGATATAAATTTTCAAATATGAAAGTGATGATGGGATTCACAAGGAGGGATGTTTTGTTTGATTAACTAGTTGTGTTATGATTGTTAAAGAACCAAAGGGAGTCACAAGGGGTCCCACCTACTAGTTATTATTTATTAAAAACCCTTATTATGATTTTATTATTTTTCCCCACTAACTAAAAAAGTTGGTTGAGTTTTAGTTAACTTAACTAAAGAAGTAGTTCAACTACTTCAACCAATTATGATTTTCTTAAAGGAAAAAGTAAAAATGAGGAACAAGAGGAGAATAGAAGGAGAAGCATACTAAGGTTTTCTCTTTGAATTTTGTTGAGATAATTCAGTTTCCATTCATTCCTTAATTCATTAGCAGCCTAATTCTTTTTTATGATAGCAGGGTCCTATTGTAGACAACAAGATTCAAGGCTAAATTACATCATTCAGACAATTGTTTCTCAGAGGTGTTGATCTATATTTGATAGTCTGTGTAGACTTGTCTGATTGTGAATTAGATTTCATGATTGACAAAGGCTATTGTGCAGAGTCGAGTGGGAAGCAATCTGTGGCAATTTGATCCAGCTTTTAAAGTTCATTTTTTTACTTTCTGTCAGAAGTCCTTTTGTATGTTTTATCAGGGACATCTAAGTTTGACTTTGGTCCAAAACTTCCTCAGGAAATTTTGTAAAGAGAATGATTCTTTTGATGAATTGGAATGAAATAAACGATTACTTTATGTCTCATCTGTCTTGATTATTGACTTGGTGTCTTTACTTCTATCTCTATATTTATTTCAGCATCTGTTATGTTCAGAAAATCACATAAATAATCAATTTTTCAACAAGCTTTTAATTATAAAAAAACCATCCTAAGCACTTGTAATCAATACTTGTGAATTAGGATACCAATTTTGATGGATATAAACATAGGGTGATATTCCCGTCTATTTTGCTTTAGCCAAGAAGGATATGAAAATGCTTGAGTAAGATCATTTCATATATTTTCCTTAATAGTGAGCTAGTACAAAAAGACAGCCTTGGAGAGAGTTCCCATAAAAAATTATTTGTCACACAAGAAAAAAAACACTTCTCTATGACAACAAGGGTTTGATCTTGGTTAATTTGCTTGGAAAATGCAATTTTCCCTTCTATTTCTGATTTACCGAGATTGCACAGAGCGCACAACAAAGAGCATACGTAGACAGGAAAACTCTTTCCGATCTGTTTCTGATTTTCCAAGATTGCACAGGGCACATGGAAAAGAGCATACACAGATCAAAAAGCGTAGAAGCCTATAAATAAAAAACATAAAACCAAAATATTATATATACAAAAAATCAGAAGGGTGTATCTGGGGTTTATACCTTCAAATCTGACTGAAATGGCCGCATCTTGGGAAAATGGAAACCTTTTCGAGTGAAACTAAAAGTGTTCCTAACTAAAATGAGCGCTCCAGATGCAATGGAACAATCCACTCAACCTAGAAATGTATGGAAATGATAGAAACCAAACATGAGGAAACATGGCTTCATGATCTCTATCTACAATGGGAGTGAGTCTTCAAATGCGCTCTGATACCATGTTCGACAATACAGGTATTCCAATAGAGGGAGAACACCTTCAGTAACCACTCACACAAACAGATCAAATATCAACACACTGATGTTTTGATGTGGTAAAACCCCTATAGGGAAACATCCACAGCCCCAGCCAACGTGGCCACTTGGAGAAATTTATCAATGCAAAAGAAAAATTTACAGAGAAATTTACATGAGATTTTCTCACAATCAATCATCGACAAATGACCCTCCATGATTTTTAAATATATATCATGGACCAATTGGGTGCTAAGCCACGGATCAATGTAGCCGTTAATATCGAGGAGAATATGAATCGTTTGATTATTCTATGTCGGGAACATATCGTGATCGTCATATTTCCTAACTACAAACACATACTAATGCATAATAAAGAAACACAATTTTAACTAACTCCTAAGCGTCTAAATATCCTAACACCTACAAATTGGTTAGTACCACCTGAAATATCATATGTTTGCTATCAACATGGGAAGTTGTGACATTGTGCTTGGTGTTGAATGGTTACGCACACTCGGCCCCATCACCATGGATTTTATAGACTTAACCATGCAATTCCACTAGGAGGGACAACAATATAAGTTTCAAGGCATCACGACAAGCTCCCCTGAGATCATTATTTCCCACCAAATGGAAAAGATACTAAAAAAATGTCATACTAGCATTATTTCCCAACCCCATTCCATTCAAGCAGTTGAGACACCCTCTGTGCATCTCGACCTCCAATCTATACACTCCCAACACTGTGTTATTTTTAACACTCCCCATGGACTTCCCCCTTCCCTCAATACCCATGATCATTCCATTCCCCTAGTCCCGAGGAGTCTTCCTCCCAATGTTTGCACTTATCATCATCCCTTTCCCTAGAAAAATTAAATTGAGAAAATTGTTCAAGAATTGCTAGAAGCAGATGTTATTCATCCTAGTCCCATCCCCTATTCTTTTATGTAGTCATGTTACTCAAGAAATAAGGCACTTGACGCATGTGTCCTGATTTTCATGCCCTCAACAAAATCACAATCAAAGACAAATTTTCCATTCCTATCCTTGATAACCTTTTGGATAAATTGAGTGTTGCTCAATACTTTACCAAACTTCATCTCCATTTTGGCTACCACCTTATGTGTATGAAAGAGGAAAACATTCCCAAGGCTGCCTTTATAAATCAAAATGGTCAATATGAGTTCTTGGTCATGCCCTTTGGCCTGTGTAATACCCACTCCACTTTTCAAAGTCTCATGAATCATGTCTTCTATCCTTTCCTATCCTATGAAATTTTGTCTTAGTTTTCTTTGAAGATATTTTCATCTATAGTAAAACTTGGAAATCCCATCTCGTTCATGTGGATCAATTTCTACATCTACTGTCTAAGCACAAAAAAAATCTCAAACAGTCTAAATATGCTTTTGGAGCCTCTGAAGTTGAGTACATGGGTCATATTGTCAGTAAGGATGGTGTACGAGTGGATCCTAAGAAAATTGAATCTATGAAGGATTGACCTCTCCCTAAAACACTTAAAATCTTGCATGGTTTCCTGGGATTAATGGAATATTATCTCAAGTTTGTTAAAAAATATCGAAAAATTGTAGCTCCTCTCACTGCTCTCCTTAAAAATAATGCTTTCAGTTGGAATCCCACAGTTGATCAATCCTTCCATGCCTTGAAAGAGGCTATGTTCATGAATCCTATCCTAGCACTGTCAGACTTCACCAAGAATTTTTTCTTGGAATGTGATGCTTCAGGGAAAAGAATTGGTGCAGTCCTCATGCAAGATGGTTGACCTTTTCCTTTCACTTGCAAACAACTTTCGGAGTGACATTTGGGAAAATCAACCTATGAAAAGGAAATGTTGGCTATTTGCATGCAATGGATCTTTGGTGTTCTTATATATTGGGGAAACCCTTCAAAATTAAAATTGATCATCGTAGCCTCGAGTATTTTTTGGAACAAAGAATTTCATCCCCGGAGCAACAAAAAGGGGTGACCAAGCAGTTTGGATATGATTATGAGATCATCTACAATAAGGGTAAATACAATGTGGTTGTTGGTGCTCTTTCAAGCAAATATGAAGAAGAAGGGTCCCTCTTTTACCTCTCTTTCATTGTAGCGGATTGGTTTCAAGTCATTCACCAAGAATGGTTGCAAGACCCCAAAATTTCTCACTTGATCCAACAATTGCAACAAGATTATGAAGATTCTCCAGGATACTCTTGGCACAATGAAGAGATTCACTATAAATGTCGCATGTATTTAAGAAAACAATTGAACCTTAAATCTATTGTGCTCTATGAACTTCATGCTTTACCCACAACTAGGAATTCAAGGTTTACCAAAACCTATGAATGGGTCAAACGCTCTTTTTATTGGGAAGCTATGAAACAAGACATTTGCACCTTTGTGGATGAATGTGATACTTGTCAATGCAATAAAGGAGAAACTGTCAAAAATCTAGGCACACTCCAACCACTCTCAATTCCACCTACTATTTGGACGAACATGTCTATGGATTTCATTGTTGTCTTACCCAAATTGGGCAATAAGCCAGTCATCATGGCTGTAGTAGATCATCTTTCCAAATATGCTCATTTATGTGGTCTTCAACACCCGTTCATTGCATCCACAGTGGCTCAAATTTTGATGGATAATAGCTTCAATATCCATGGCATGCCTCACTCTATTGTCTTTGATCGTGATCCAACTTTCACCAGCAATTTTTGGAAAGAATTTTTCAAGCTCCAAGGAACCCAATTGCATCTTAGCATTGCCTATCATCCCTAGACTAATTGAAAAATTGAAGTTGTCAACAAGTATTTAAAAACATATTTGTGGTGTTTTGTGTTCGATCGAAAAAATCAGTGGGCTCAGTGGTTACCCCTTGTTAAATGGTGGTACAACACATCTTACCATGTTGTCAATTGCATGACTCCCTTTGAAACAGTTTATGAGAAAAATGCACAATCGGTTCTCTCCTACCTACCAGTTGTCTCCAAGGTTCAAGAGGTTGACAACACTCTTATAGTACATGTGACCATTCTTTATACCCTCAAATAAAATTTGGTCATGGATCAAAGTCACATGAAGCAACAAGAAGATCAGGGTCATTCAGAAATTTGATTTGCTAAAGCGGTCCGGGCGTTTCTTCGTCTGCAACCTTATAAGAAAAATTCACTCAAATCTAAACATTGTCAGAAACTCGCCCTGAAGTTTTATGGCCTTCATACGATTCTCAAGAGAGTGGGGCCCATGGAATACCATTTAGATCTACCAAATCAGTCTAAGCTCCATCATGTTTTCCATGTCTCTTGCTTAAATGAAGTGATTGGAGCTAAGTGCCAGACTCAAACCAATCTCCCTGAGTTGGATGAATAAGGATCCATTTGATTGCAGCCACGAGTAGTCTTGGACCAGTGCGAGCATCATCTCCATCAGTGAACCATCAAGCAAGTTTTAGTTTAGTGGAAGGATACACCACCGAAATATGCCACCTAGGAGTAGGCTACCATTCTGCAACAATTTCCCCATCTCAAGCCTTAAGGAAAAGGTTGGCTTTCAAGGGGGGGGTGAGGCGGGGCATATTAGGGACCCAACCTCCATAACCCTTCATGTAGGTAGAATAATATGTTTTCTATGTAATAAAGGATGACATATATAATAATGTGAACAAGTATAATGTAAGAAGACTTATTAGAAGTTTTTGCTTCTAGAAAGATCTTCCTCTAGAATGTTCTTTAGAAGATATAATTAGTATAAATAGGAGTAGAAGGCATGGGAAAGTCTTATCTTGAGAATTATTTTGTAATTGAGCTCTACTATGTTGGAGTTTTCCCCCTTGAAGAGGCAAGTGAACTTGAATTCCTATCAATAAAGGTATCATTTATGGTGTTATTGTTCTCTATATTCTGTTGTTTTTGTTGGTATTCATCATAGTTATTTTGTTCTTCTTTGCATAATACATCTAGTACCTTACAAATTTACAAAGGTGACAAAATAGGAGAAGGAAGGAGGCATTATAGCCTATCCCCCCTTAATGAAAATTTCCTGAAAAACCTAACAGAGATCAAATTTTGGAAAACTTCACTTCTATAAGAGACTTGTGAAAATGTCTGCAACTTGATCTTATATTGGGAAAAAGAGCACTTCAATAACTCAATCGTGAATGAGATTTTTGATGAAGTGCATGTGTATCTCAATGTGTTTGTTGTGCTGATGTTGAATTGGATATTTTGCGAGATTGATGGCCCTCTAATTGTCACACCAAAGGGTAGTCGAATGTTTCTACTAGAATCCAAACTCTGAAAGGAACTATCAAAGCCATAAGGCTTCTTGACTTGCATTAATTGTTTCTCGATACTCTTCTTTTTTTGAAGAAAGAGAAATAGCCTATTGTTTCTTACAAGCCCAAGTGACAGGCCCAAAACCAAGGTTGAAAACATAACCTGCAATGGAATTTTGATCACCAAGGTCATCGATCCAATTTGAATCAATGAAACCAACCAACAAAGAAGTCCCCTCTGAACTATAATGTATCCCAAACTAAATTACACCTCGGATATACCGAAGTATCTTTTTTTTT
This sequence comes from Picea mariana, assembly GCA_032191745.1. Lineage (NCBI taxonomy): Eukaryota > Viridiplantae > Streptophyta > Pinopsida > Pinales > Pinaceae > Picea > Picea mariana. Next base: position 276,254 of record JASDQU010011993.1, read on the forward strand.
TCTTTCCAATGGCTCTCATGGGGTGTTTGCATATATTGGGAAATAAGACCAACAACAAAAGAAATATCAGGATGGGTATAATTCAAATACAAAAATATACCAACTTCCTAATGGTAGAAAGTGGCATCAACTTCATGAGTAGTATAGGTGGCAGTAAGTTTGACTCCAGACTAGAAGGCATAAAGGGTTAGTTTAGAATATTCCATGTGAAAGTGGAGAAGAAGATCATATGCATTCTTAGACTAGGAAAGGGAAATACCTTCCTTAGTTTGCAATACTTGGGGGGCAAGGAAATAATTCCAATAGCCTAAGTCTATCAGTCCAAATTTCCTTTTAAGGTTGGATTTCATATGGGTTAAAAGTTTAGGGTCACTACCAATGCGGATAAGGTCATCAACATAAAGAAAAAGTGTTATGAGATGGATTCCTACTTTCTTGGTATAGACATTAGGGTCAAAATGATATCTAGAAAATCTGGTGTCAAAAGCAAAGTTATCCATTTTTGTTGGGTATGTGCTATATTCTTTGCATGGCTAGTTATAGTGTTTTCTAAGTTGCGCCGAGCACACAGGGGTTCGAGGGAAACACCCCCAAGAAATTTTTTTGCCTCGGGAAATGTGTCATGTTTTGTCTTTTTTTTATGTTGCCTCAATTTTCGTATCTATTGTTGGGCGGTTTTTTGGCACATGGTTTTTGTCGATGGTTTTGTATTTTCGATTAATGAATTAGGTTTGTTGACTAATCCAGGCCATTGGGTTAGGGTTTTGGATGTCGTTGGCTCCTATATTTATATTGTATTGTAAACAATGTATCACTATGAATGAATATAGAATATGTTGGTTTTCGCGATTTGGGTTTCCAGGGGAAAAATCTATGTGTAATGTTTGTATTTGCCATTATATATTTTCTGTTATTTTACTGAAAATCTGTGTTACACATTATTTTGGTCATCCCAGTGATCAACTGAAGACATGTGCTTAACTCACTTTCATGTTCTCTAAAAACATTAAAAGAGATTTTCTCCATGAGAAAAGTGGTTTTCTTTTCTCCCTCAAAAACTATGACAAGGAAGATTGTTGCACCCTGCTCTATGCTTGGGTTGCGACAATGCTTGATCGTCGCACGCTGCACAAAAGATAGAATGTGGCGTCGTCGCAGGCTGCCTATGCATAGGGTGCGACGATGCTTAAGCAAAATAAAAGTCAAAATTCACAAATGTTCTAGAAGGGAATCTTCTAGGAGATGAGGTGGCCTCCGATCAGTTTGGATTTTACTCACTTCTCTGATTTAGTGGGATCATCCTAATATCCTCATCCATCCCTCTTTCACCCTATATAAATAGGGATCTCTCATGGAAAAGGCTAAGGTTGAAAAGGCTAAGACTTGCATATGCATGAAGAGTCTTGTTATAGATTATACTTGAGATAGCTTTGCTTTATCTCTCTAAGTTAGATTGTTGATCTTCTTCATCAAAGGCATTGGAGAAAAGGTGTGTGTGTTGGAGCAAAGAGCCATTGAAATGGATCTTGCAACATCAAGGCATGGGTTGTATTCTCCACTTTCCATTTTAATATAATGCAACAATACATTTTTTCCCTATAAAGGTGTTTTGGCTTTTATTGTATAACTCCTTGATCTTACACATAGAATTCATTGAAATATATGCATTTGTTTTCTCTCTCTATTTGTTGGTTTGTGCTTCTTAAACAGGTTTACCATCCCACAAATCCAAACATGGAGCGACAAGGACGACACTAGCGAGGATCAAGCGTCATTTAAAAGGTATTTCATTTGTCCCTCTCTGAACTAGTTTATATGACAATGAAGTCTAAGGTGAAGTTTGTATTTTGTCTTGTTTTGTTCTAGCTTCCTGTGGAAGTTAGCGAGATTATTTTGTGTCTGCACTTACCTATTTGTCTGATAACAATATGTTTGCAGTAAATATTGTACAAGGTTAAAATCTACAATTTTTTCATACCAAGCTCAAGGAGCTTGCTTAAGACCATGGATAGATTTCTTAAGGTAGCATACAAGATTGTAGTCATTATGAACATAGCAAGAAGGTTGTTCCTTGTAGATTTATTCTTGTAGATCCCTGTGACAGAAGGTGTATTTAACATCCATCTAATGGACCTCCTATCTATGTGACACAACAAGGGATAAAACAAGGTGGATAGAATTCAATTTGGCTAAAGGGGCAAAGATTTCATTTTAGTCAATTCCTTCAACTTGAGATAATCCTTTGGCAACTAATAGGGCCTTATGTATTTAAACACTTATGTTTGATTCATACTTAGTTCCATACACCCATTTACATCTGACAAGTTTTCTTCCTTTCAAAAGAGGCACAAGATCCCAAGTATTGTTCGCCATTAAGGAATGATATTCTTCATTCATTGTTGTGTCCCAATCTGGATAGCTAGAAGATTCTACAAATGTGTCTAGATTATGAGTCTTTGAAACTCAAGCCAAAAAAGAAGAGGCTCACTTGAACAGTGAACGCGCCCAAAATTGATCTGAAGGATCACCGACAAGATCACCAACTGCTTCTTAGGTTGAACGAACCCATATTGAAAGTGGTGGTGTTGGTGTAGGTTCATGTTCAATGGACTCATCTGGAGGAATGTAAGCAAGTGGAGGTGGATTTTCATTCTCATTGTCATCATCTAAAGAAGAAACTAGAATAGGAATAAAAGATGGCGCAAACGTCGAAGATAGAACTAGCACCGAATTAGGCTCGTAGGCTAAGATATTTCCATCAAAAATAACATTTATTCTAACAAGTATTTCAATGGAATGAGATTGAATAAGTCAATAACCTTTGACATCTTCAAAATTTCCAACAAAAATGCACTTCTCACTATTATGCTATGATACTTTCATTTTCTCATTAGGAATGTGAGTCCATGCTACACTACCAAATACACAGAAGTGGCTTGCATATGTCTTGATTTTAGTCCATGCTTTTTCCAGTGTTATATTTTTTAAAGCCTTTGTGGGAGTTTGATTTACTATGTAATTTGCACAGTTGATGGCTTCTACCCAATAATGAAGACTTAATCCCTTAGATTGGATAATATATTTATGTGGTGTATATGGAACGACATGTTTCATTTGAATGCACTGTGTAGTGCAATAACTTCTAAATTTTTTGTTCACATATTCACCTCCATTATATTTTCTTAACCTTTGAAGTTGATGTCCAGATTATTTTTCTACAAGGTCCTTGTAGGCCAAAAACATGTCAAAATTTTCACTCTTAATTTTTAAGAAGTAAACGCAAGTGTGTCTAGAGAAGTCATCAATGGAAATTAAGAAGTACTTGCACCCAAATAAAGAAGGATAATAAATCAAACCAAAAAAATCACTACGAACAAACTACAAAGGGGTTGAGGCGTGCCAAGAGGCACATTTGTCAAAACTATCCCAATGATTTTTGTCAAGAACACAACCGGTACAAACACCATCTCAGGAAGACCGGTCACAATATTTTTACTACATAGTTGCTACAATCAGCGATAGTTTATATGAACAAACCGCTCATGCCAAATTTTTCTCAAGTCATTGCAATGAATAACAAAAAATGATGGAAAATATGATGACCCAAAGTTCTCAAATTTGTAAAACCTAGCAATATCACCAACAATTCCATTTTCTATAACATTCTTAGGATATTTTAAATCCTTTATTACAACTTGGTGAGGTGAAAACTCCACGGTTTTACCTTCCCTTAAATGACTGATTTGATATATTGATAGAAGGTTGTAGGAAAGTCTTGGAACACATAATACATCATTGAAATGAACATTATCTACCTAAATTGTTCCAAACCCTACCCCATTATCTACCAGATTTGAATTGTTCCAAACCCTACCTCATAGTAATAAATGCACCATTTATTCATAATATCAATGAGTGTTATTATGTAAAATCTATCATGTGTTGTATGATGTAACCTTATCTAGGGTTTCAACATTTAATGTTCATGGCTATTACATAACATTGTTGCAGGGCATGAGCATTAAGTTACAAAATCAAGAGCATGTCATTGATTGATAGGAGGAGAAGTACAATTAAAAGGTAGTCATTGTATTGAGAAGGGAGCCACCATATGCAATTGATATTATCCATATTAATTATTCTATAGCCACCATCCATTGTAAAGAAGGGAGACATAGCCATTGTAAAGAAGAAATCCACCAAGGAAAGTTGATGACTCACATCTGCTAGAGTTGTTGTATCGATTAGGAGCCACCCAATATTGTGGCTGCCACTTGAAATATAAAGAGTGTTTTTCATTGTACCATTTATATCCACCCACAACTATGGTATTGTATTCCATCATCATCATATGATATCTATATGCCTACTATTTTAATTAATTTGTATAGTCTCATACAAACTCTAGTCAACTGCCAAAATCGAAGCAACCACCATTGTACAAAATTTGCAGCAAGTAGTCATCAGTACAAACACCTCCATATGAAAATTGTACAACCACATCCACTCACCGTACAACACACAATGAAGAGGAAATCACATCCATTTGCATATTTTCAGATTAAAGTTTTTTAGCAATAGAGAACTTTGGCCCAACACCTTCAATAAAAGTTTGACAAAGGTGTTTCTCATCCCAAGGATGACATAATGTGTCTTATTTCCAATTTCAAAGGGGTTGGGTTTAAAACAATAATAACGATTTCAAGTTTGTTCTATGCATATTCATCTTTCCAAAGATAGCTTCAACTTTCTACAAAATCACACAAATGTTTATCATGTGGAATAATTAAATTTCTCGAGTGTGAAGGCCACTTTGGACATATTTGCATGATCTAAATTTCTTCAAGTTGAAAATAAAGAAGAATATGTGTTTTGTGAACCTTATGCTTCTAAAGAAAGACCTTATTAGTTATGGGATGGATTTTGGTACAATAACGAATAAATCAATAAATGTCAATGTGAAGAACTCTCATAATGAAATTAGTAATGATACAAGTTATAATTCTAAAGAGGGTTTTAGTTAGAGATCTATGATGATGGATCACACAACCCATGCTCATGTATTTATTGAAGGATATGTAGCCATCATTGAATATCCACCAGATACTGATAGTGTTGATGACCTCACTGAAAAACACTACATTTTTTGCATTTTAAGAAGCCCTTGCTTTGAAGACGAGAAGGAATCTAATGTAGAGAAAGCTCATCATGGATGGTTGCTCAGATGGTTTAGGAGTTTATGAGTCTTGGGAATTATATCCTTACGAGGATCATGAGACAACTAGATGGAGTACTTTGTATGTAGCTTAATATGGATGGATGTCCAATAATTCGACAGATTCTTAATTTGGGAATTTGGGGAGGTGGAATCTGAGAACTCGTGAATTCAACTTGGGAGCTACTCCTCTATGAGGATTACAAGGAATATTGATTGAGATCCACCTGGTCCAAGACCTATTTTTTAAAGAAGAAACTTCTAAAGAATGTTCGATTTTGTTTATTTCTAATATTTTCTTTTCAATCAATATGTGTTTGATTTAGTAAATTGTGTTTTTAGTACTATAAGCCCTAATAGGGGGTGTTTTAATATAATTTTTACATGTGTAATAAAGTCACCTTAGTGACTTAGGCTATAAAAGTCAAGGTTTCCATTATTATTAGCTTTTAGGGTTTTGGACAACTAAGACCTCTAGAACTGTTTATAAGAGTGGTGAATCTCATTGTAATACATTCACTAATTATTCATAATAACAATGAGTGTTATTATGTAAACTCCCCCATGTTCTATGTGATGTAACCTATATAAGGTTTCAACATTTAATGTTCATGGCTATTATATAACACCATTTCAACTCATAAATTGTTCGTGGAGTTTTGTGGCATAGGTGTCCAATTGCAGCAACCATTACGCTCCTAACATAATGTCCATCCCACTAAGTGGTAGAACATAACATCCAATTTGTAGTTCTAAGCTTTATAACTATACTGAAACTTTATGAAACCTATTCATTTGGCATGTTAACTATTAGTGACTATAACAATGAGATCCTTCACAGGGTATACAACAAGGTTTAGCTGTTTTGCGAGATTATATCCATGAAATAATGTGTACTTCTAGATTCTATTATGATTGTGATATTTTGATTCTTTATGCTTCCCTAGAGTTTTAATGTCCTTGGTTCCATCTTCCTTATAATTTCCACAAGTTATATCGTGGATTTTTTGTCCCAAATGATTTTTCTATTACCATTTTTCCTTAGAAGAGGTAGAGTATACATTAATATAGATGGTTTCACTTCTTCTTTCTATCCTATAACTAATCCAGGTGGATATTGGTGGCCACCCATCTATTCCAACTGGCTCCTCTTGTCTGTTTTTGTTCAACGCGTTCTTCTGTACTTCTTTGTAATTGTGGGTTCTACACTTCTGAGGTTGTCTGAAGCCCCACACATATTCTAGGTGGATCCTGGTGGCCTCTTTCCTAATCCAACTGGATTATTTTGTATGTTTTCATGTCAACACATCTTGTTGTACTTCTAGGGCCATTTTGGGGCCCTAAACGTTGTTTTTTTGGCTCGCCACAGTCAAACCATAGATGGAGTCAGAGTTTGAGAGCGGAATGTGTATTTCTTGAAAGAGCATTCCAACAAGCTATCACGTGCCTAAAAAAAAGGCCGTATGCAAAAGTTACAATCCTAGGAATTTGAGGTGCCAACTTACACCAACTTAACCATAGGGGCCCACGTGACTTTTGGTGTTTCACCTTCTAGGGTTAGGTTTGTGGATGTCTAGGGTTTTGTCATTCATGAGTAATATCAAAAAGGCCTCTGGAGCCTCATTGTAATCCATTTTATTCTCAACGGATGCGAGTAGCAGCCACATCTCTTCTCAGAGATCGCTACCACCATTCGAGCAAGTGTTTTCAGTTCTGCAGTTTTACAGTTTCAACCTATTTCATTATTCAATAGAAGATATTGTTCCCTGGATATTTGTGTTATTCTTCATATCTTTGTGTTTATTGTATTCAATCTGTTAATCAGTTCATTCCGCTCTTAAATCCAGATCAGTGGTATCATAGCGCTCTGCTCTTCATTTACTTTTCTTCGTGCATGTCCCTGATAAGATCTAGGTACAAGAAGTTTGGACTTGAACCAATCGAACCATTGCAAGATCGGTCGCACCAAGCCTGACAACAACCCATGGGGGATGAAAATAAAGATGATGGAGTAGGAGATCCTATTAAAATGTTGCTCGAGGAAGCCCTCGCATGAAAAATGAACAAAATGATGGACCAATTCATGCAGATCCTTCGACGACTTCCCACTGGAGAAGCATCTTCATCAAGCAGCCATGCAACCCCCTTCAAGGTACAGGTAAATTTTGATATTCCATTATTTGAAGGACTGATAGATGCAGATGTTGTAGATAAATGGTTGAATCTACTCGAAGGGTATTTTTCGGTCCACAATTTTTTCGATAGGGAAAAGATCACTTTTGCACTCCTCAAGATCGTTCCCCATGTTAAACACTGGTGGGATACTTACTCAAAACAAAGGGCAGTAGATGAATCTGCAATGTTTTTCATGGCCCCTACATGGGATTCCTTCTAGGACTCCATCAAAGAACAATACTACCCTGTTGGAAGCTACGAGGACCAATATGTTGATATTATGGTAGCTTCGGGAGGTATGAACCTCTATTGTGACCTATGACGAGATTAGAATATTTCAGAAGGAAGCAAAGAAGTAAAGGAAACCCTAGACGAGATGTTGGCTGTAGAAATATAATTAATGTGAATTAATTAGTACCCAGAAGGAGAAGTCGGCCCCAGTAAGTTTTCCAGACCACTATAAATATAGGGCGCCAATTCTCATTATTTACACTTCTCAGAATTGCAGAGAGAAGTTTCTGTGCAATGCAGTTGGCAGTTTTGTGCGCAAGTTTCTGGGGAAGGTGTTGCGCCAGTTTCTGGGTGGGACTATCTGATCAGCTTGGTTTCTATTCTTGCTTGGTGAATTAGCCTTGCTTGGCTATTGATTGCTACCAGTATTCTTCTCTGTCAAGGTCAAGGTGCTCGGAGGGTGGCTTCACCCTATGGTTGGGTGATAAGGGTATTGTCAATGGTAAAACGAGCACAATCTTTCATATTCTAACACAATACACCAGATGGACCACCCTACGTCAAGAAAGGGATCAAAAAGTACCCTATATCACCAATATTTTCCATACCCTACACACCAAATTGGGTATCAAAGACTCTGAGCATCATCTGGTGCTCAAATACCGCGGTTGTTTGCATAGATACATTCAAACAAAAATGGAGATTATGGACATCGCCTCATTGGGCACGACTTATAGATACACAGTCAAGATCGAGCAGAAATTTAAGCAGAAAAGGCAAGATTTTGGATCTCAAACTCACAGACGAAGTAGGGAAAAGGCATCCACAACCCACAAAGCAAGGGACCAAGTCGGGATGGTCACCCTCATGACAACCAATCCAAGCCACAACACAAGAAGGGCAATGAGAAGACAAAGAAGGACATGAGAAAATGGTGTGAGTACCATAAAATCATGTGGCACAACACCGAAGAATGTCACTCCAAGAAGTCACTCATGGTCAAACTGAAGGCTTCTGAGTCAGAGGTCGATTCTGATTTTGAATCAAATCCTGAAGGAGGGAAGAAGATTATCGATGTTGAACCCAGTTGCATTGTCGCTACCACCAAAGTCGGACTAAGGGAACTAAAAGAACCAAAGGAAGGAGAACGCCTCTTTCACTCGCAGATGTGGGTAAAGGGGGCTCTGCTTCATTTCATTGTCGATAGTGGGAGTCAGAAGAACCTAATTTCAGCAGAGGTTGTCAAGCGGTTGGACCTACCAATGACACCGCACCCGCAAACCTACACCATCGGCTGGCTTCACGAAGGAAGATATCTTTGTGTCAACCAACAATGTTGTCTTCCCTATGACATCAAGCCTTTCAAAGATGAGGTACTATGTGATATTTCTCCCCTTGAAGTGATATCACACTGCTTGTGCCATTGCCAATCCAACCATCAAGAAGAATGCTTATACACCTCTCTTCCTATTCCTGAGAAGCCTTGGGAATCCATCTCAATGGATTACATGTATGGCTTTTTGTCCACCAAGCAAGGAAATGACTGTGTATTTGTGGTCATTGATCAGTTTTCAAAGATGGTCATCCTCACAACTTGCAAGAAGAATATCACAACGAAAGATACTTCCAAGCTCTTCTTCGAACGAGTGTGGGTCTACTTTGGGATACCACAGACCATCATCTCTGACCGAGACATCACGTTCCTCAGTACATTTTGGTCGAGTCTATGGTCTTTGTTGGACACCAAGCTCACAAAATCCATTGCTTTCCACCCCCAAACCGACGACCAAACAGAGGTCGTCAATCAAATGATTGTGCACATCCTGCGCATGTATAATTCTAAGCATCCATGTACATGGGACGAGAGTCTCCCCTATGTTCAACACAGTTACAACAGGGATCTCCATAGCTCCATCGGCCATAGCTCATTTCAGGTGGGTCTGGGATTCCAACCCTTGGGACCCATTGATGTTGCACTTCCTCTTACCACTGCACAGATATACTCTTCCCATGATCAGTCTGTAATCAAGAAAGCCACCGGATTCATTGAGCGGATTCAACACATCTGCCAATAGGTCCAGGATATTTTGCAGAAATCCAATGCTAAGTACAAGCAACGCCATGATCAACACAAGGTACCACACCAGTTTCAGGTTGGTGACAAAGTTTGGTTACATTTGCAGAAGGAGCATCTCATGGGGCCCCATCGGAAGCTTCTCCCACTTCATTATGGGCCTTACACTATCACCAAAGTTGTGGGTAGCAATGCTTTTTAGCTCAACACTCCACCCTTCCTTGGCATGCATCCAATGTTCAATGTGGACCTCCTTCGGCCATATTTTCCACCATTATTGGACACTTCAGAGATCGAAAAACAACTGACACCAACAGAGCTCAACCCTGACTGCATGTAACAAGCATCCACTGATCAGATAGTAGACACATAAGTCAAGGGCACTCACCAACAGAGGATCCATCTTTATTGGGTTGTCAAGGTAGGGCAACTCCTACACCAAGGCAAGTGACTCACCCGAGGCCAAATCCAACAGAAGTTTCTTCACCTAATGGGGGAACTCAATGCAATGGAGATCATTGGTTCCTAAGGGGGGAGGATTGATCCAGGTGGATATTGGTGGCCACCCACCTATTCCAACTGGCTCCTCTTGTCTAGTTTTGTTCAACACGTTCTTTTGTACTTCTTTGTAATTGTGGGTTCTACACTTATGAGGTTGTCTGAATCCCCACACATCCTCCAAGTGGATACCGGTGGCCTCTCGCCTAATCCAACTAGCTTATTTTGTATGTTTTCATGTCAACACGTCTTGTTGTACTTCTAGGGCCGTTTTGGGGCCCTAAACGTTGTTTTTTTGGCTCTCCATAGTCAAACTATTGACAAAGTCAAAGTTTGATGGTGGAATGTGTAGATCTCTGAAATACCTTTCCAACGGGCTATCAAACGCTTCAAGCAAATGTTGTATGCAAAAGTTACGACCCTGGGAAGTTGAGGTACCAACTTAAACTTACCCACAGGGGCCCACATGAATTTTGGTGTTTCACCTTCTAGGGTTAGGTGTGTGGATGTCTAGGATTTTGGCATTCATGAGTAATATAAAAAAGGCCCCTGGAGCCTCATTGTAATCCATTTTCTGCTCAACGGATGCGTGTAGAAACCACATCTCTTCTTAGAGATAGTTACCACCATTTGAGCAAGTGTTTTCAGTTCTACAGTTTTACAGTTTCAGCCTATTTCATTATTCAATAGAAGATATTGTTCCCTAGATATCTGTGTTATTCTTCATATCTCTGTGTTTATTGTATTCAGTCTGTTAATGAGTTCGTTCCGCTCCTAAATCTGGATCAATAACTTTATTACAAACCTTGATTTTTCTTCCTTACAATTTTTCTTAGTGCATGTGATTGTTGCTAATGACGCCTTTAGTTAATTTTCATCCTCATTAGATTCTAACATGTCTTCTTTGGAAAAAAACATCTACTTCCTTTCCATTTATAATTTTTCAATGACATAAGTTATTGGATGCACAACTATAACCCGAAGCCCAATTCTTACCACATCTACACTAATTGTTTTCCTTCTTTTTTCCTTCTTCAACAACATCGTTGATGCAAGTGTATGATTCTCTTTCAGCTTCATACTTATATGATTTTTTATTATTGCATTTGTTCCATGGTGACCACTTGTCTCCACAATACCTACACTATCCCTCCCTTCGTCGTTGGGCTTCCAAACTATAATTATTTTCTTCTCTTAAATGAAGGATATTTTGAATTTTCAAAATTTGTGGTTTGGGGTTGCTTTTGTCTTGAATAGACCTTGTCAAATTTTTGGAATGATGATCTTTCTAATTTAGCTTTTGCAACTTTTTCCTTACACCTAGCCTTTTACATGGATGTAATATTACTCATTTTTAACTTGTTTTGGATACGTGGATTTAGTCAGTTTGCATAGGATTGGATTAATTATTCCTTTGACAATGTGGGTACTCACGTAGCCATTGCTTCCTAATCATGCGTGAATTTGTCCATGTTACGTTTTTGTTGAAGTTTGGTGAGTTTTCCACAAAGTTGTCCTCAGAGATACCTTCGAATCTTTAAAAGATATCATTCTTGAATATATCCTAGCCATATGAATAGGTTGACTTCTTCCACCACATCTACCAATTGTACGTGTTTCCCTCAAGATGCATGGAGGAGTGATTGATTTTTTCATCGTCATTTGTGATATTATGTATGTCAAAGTATTATTCCACTTTGTTAAACCAAGCCACACTTTGCTTTTCATTCCCATCGAACTTTGATAACATTAATTTTTCCCTCATTAGGTATGCAAATATTGTTGGATCTTTATAGGGTGGTTTATGGCTAATGGTCACTAAGCCATTTGTAGACATGTTTGGTTGTGGATCAGTTGTACTTGAGAAACTTGGTTGTGGATTAGTTGTACTTGAAGAACTTGGTTGTGGATTGGTTGTATGTAGAGAATTAGCATTGGTTGAAATCCCTATCGTGAGTGCCTTTAGTTTATTTATAACTTGTTTTAGCTCTTCATGATTCCTTTTAATATCCTTGAGTTATGTTTGATCTTGCTTCAACTCATCATGGTTCTGATTAATTTTCTTTGTGATTTATGCTTGATCCTCAATGACTTTCTTGTATTGAGCCTCTACTTGCATGTATTATTTCTCTAGCTTCTCCAACCTAGAATTAGTATTTTTCATTTTCACAGTTATTGGAGGAGAACTCTTGTGATCAATTTTGACTTACTTAGGTTGTTGTTGTGAAATCTTGTAATTTCCTTGAATTTTTCAAAATTGTACAACTTTTACTTAGTTGGTATGGATACATATGAAATGAATATACGATGGCAGCTATACTGATAAAGTATGATTGACACGACAACTCACAGGGTGGTACGACAATTGTATGATCTATACAACAATGTCTAAATATGGTGGTTGATGTGATATGACAGCTCAGGAGGGTGGTGTGATGATTGTACGAATCAGTGCAACAAAAGTTGAGTATGATATACGACAACATATGATGTACAGTTGATATGGTGACAACAACTTATATAGACTGTAAATGGGTGTTAGTTGACAACTTTCAAGTTTCCTTCAATTAAAATGAAGTTCTAATATCAATGGAAAAATATGCTTATGTTTTGATTTACTCAAATATATGAAAATTAATAATTATAAATATTATGTAAAGAATAAAAAATAGGATGAGTTTTTACAATGAAAAACACCCCAATAAATAATTAAAAAATTTACTTTAATACCTTTTCATGAAAAGACATCTCTTTATTAACTATTAATTCATTTACTTTATTTATTTTTCTTATTTAACTACTTTATTGATATTTCTGTACTTATTTATTTATTCCTAACTTATATATAAGTTTATCTAATATAGTTATGATTTGCAAAGATCTTTGTGTACCTAACTCAAATTTAAGATTTTTATGATTATCTTTTTATACATCATTTTTTAACATGATTTGCAAAGATCTTTGTGTACCTGGCTCCAATTTAAGATTTTTATTATTTTTTTTTTATACATCATCTCTTAACATTCAATTTCGAATCCAAGTCATATGTACAACAATCTTAGAATTGCCTAAAAGTTGTTTTGGAGTCTTTCTAGTCATCATGACTAACAAAGGCCGTATGCTCCATAAATAGTATGATGTTTTGTTGACTCATGGTAAAAGTTTTGAACTGGGATTTTATGTTTTGTTGACTCATGGTAAAAGTTTTGAACTAGGATATCATTCTTTATATTACTTTAGTACATATGTAATTATTTTCAATTTTTATTTTATATTTTCAATATTTATATTGAATTATGTATTTATAATTATGTTTGTATGAGATAATAATTGAATATTAAAATAAGTTTATTTTGAAAAGTTTGTTGATAAAATTGACATAAAAATGAATATAAAAGTTTGTTGATAAAATTGATATAAAAATGAATATAAAAGTTTGTTGATAAAATTGACATAAAAATGAATATAAATATAGTTCTAGAGCAAGAAACTAGAGATAAATTCTTGAAATTTTTTTAAATTAGGTTAAAAATGAATTTGCCTAGGGATAAAGTAAGATAAAGTGGTACATATTAGAGTATATTAACTTGGGATAAAGTGAGATAAATTGGTACATATTAGAGTATATTTTTTTTTTTTTAAATAAAAAAGGGGGCGGAACCTGTTATATTAACCAAAGCATAATACAGCATATTCGGGGATGCCAGCTGTCCCGCCATGGAAGGAAACCGAGACAGCTGGACATCCTTGTCCACATGTCATCATGTTTGCAGAGCAGGGTGACTGTTTCAAAAATTACAAAACTATTTCCCGCCCGTAGGAAACCGGGAATAGCAAAATTGATACCAGTGCATGCAACTATGTCTATAATGCAAAGAAAACTGACTGTTATCAGACCAAAGCTAATGAAACCAAACCAGAAACAAAGCTGGAGCATAATCATCAGGTGACCTCGGAACCCAGGAGCGCTTCGGCAGCTTCGGTGTGCCTCCATCGAGCAGGGAAGACGTAGACTCGGGCGCAAGTGGGACACTGCTTCTTCGACGTGGCCCTGGAATGCGCTGCGAAGAACAGGTCCATTCGTTGCTCCAGTCGCTCGAT
>JASDQU010011993.1:299324-311265 GCA_032191745.1 Picea mariana
AATATAGTGCATACATTATTCTCAAAAGAAACTCTATAACCTTTTTGAGTAAGTTGTCCCACACTTATGAGATTATGCTTCAAACTAGGCACAAAGTAAACATCAGGAATAGTTTTCTTTCCACTATTTGTTATTACATTGATTGCACCTTTTCCCATGACTTCTACAATATTATTTACCCAATTTAATTTGTGCTTTAATTGATGTATTCAAATCCTCAAACAACCCTTTATTTCCAGTCATATGGTTACTACAACCACTATCAAGAAACCAAATGTTACTTTCATTTTCTTGAGCTACATCACATGTAATAAACAATGTCTCAGAACTACTCTTAGAGAAATGTGCATTCTTCTTTCTCATATCTGCTTGTCTCTTTTGGCATTCATTTGCAAAGTGACCATACTTCTTGCAGTAATAACATTGAATCTTTGATTTGTCATACCTTTGAGATGCCTGATTGTGATTGCTTTCCCTTGAGTTGAAATTTTGATTTCTCCTTCCTCCCGGGTCTTGACTCTTTCTTTCTTCTCTTTGAAAATTATTTCTTCCTCTTCCTCTTCCTCTGAAACCTATATTTCCTCTTCCTCTACCTCTGCCAAATGTCATTTTTGTTTTGAATGCATTCTCCAATGAGGTATTGTCATTCCTGTTCAACCTGTCTTCATAATTTTTCAAGGAGCCAACCAACTCATCCATAGAATATTTAGTTAAATTTTTAGATTCTTCAATTACCACAACAATAGCATCAAATTTTCTAGGAAAACTTCTTGAAACCTTTTCTACAACCTTATGATCTTCTAGCTCATCACCATTTTGCCTTATTTGATTAACCCATTCCGTAACACATATATAAACTCATCTATTGAATCATAATCTTTCATTTGCAAGTTTTCAAATTCCCTTCTAAGTGCTTGAAGTTTGGCAATTTTTACCTTGCCAGTGCCTTGATATGTCGTCTATAGAATGTCCCATGCTTGCTTGGCTGTAGTGGCTGGTTTAATCCTTCCAACAACTGAATTGTCCTATGCTTGTCTAATTATCTGCAAAGCCCTTTTACTCTTTTGCCTATTTTCATCAAGATTTTTCTTTTCATCAACACTCAAAATAGACTCATCTTGTGGTTTAGTATAGCCATTCATTACTATATCTATTAGCTCATATGAATCAAATGCTAATTTCATTCTAAATGCCCAATTATCATAATTTTTCCCAGAAAATATTGGAATCATTAGCTGTTGAAACATACTTGATGCCATTCTCTTAAAAAAAATTCAAGCCCCCCCAAAAAATTAATTTCCAGCAAAAGGTAGGCAAAAGATTATAGAAGGTGAGTGCAGGTAAGTGCTCTTTGCTACTCTTCTTCAAGCAACAACCACTGCACCAAATTATTTTCAAAATGAAAACACTCCCAATATAATGCCTAGCTCTACTTATTCAATGCACAATTAACCAAGAATTTCTAAAATTACAACAACCTCTGTTTTATGCCGGTAAGAGGAATAGTATTAACTCCAACATATCACAAATACTGAGTAAGATATACCCATGTCTATCTCATTCCCAAGCTTTGCTAAATCTGAAAAAAAATGTATGTATTTCTGACCTTTACGCACTTGATTCACGGTGGAACAGAATCGTAGATGGATTGAAGGAGCTGAGAAAGATTACCAGAACAACCAAACTTAAACATGAGAAACGCGCCTGATCTTCTTTCTCTTTCCACCTGCAATTAAATCAATACCAGCGGAATTAATTTCACGGGACCGTTACAACCCTCAACTCCAATTCTCATGGATAGCACAACTCTCACAGATTTCTTGGAGGCTGCGACTTCCTTAGCTCCGTGTCTCTTTTCTGTAGAAGCTAACACTCATGGCCCTCTGCTCACGACCTTCACTGCTAACCTACCCTTACGTCTCTCCTGGAAGCTGTGGCTTCCTCAACAATCCAATCTTACTGTAGCTCAATGCACAACGTTCCCTCCTGGAAACTCAATGCTATCCTAGCTCTGATACCACGATGAGTGGGCAGATGCAAAGGAACAATGTAATGCACAGAAAAAAAATGATTCTATTGCTCACTTGCTGAATGGTTACATTGCTTTTGCTTTTAGAGAGAGAGGAAACTTCTCGAGCTTCCCAAAACAATCTAGAGTGTCGGTGGAATGTTCTGGAGTGTTTACGACAAGCGGTGGAAGAACAGTAGCGATGGTTGAGTGGAAGGTTCTGATTTAATGGTGGTAGGTAGAAATTAACGTATTGCAACAAATTTCAGGTGGACGATTTGCAGTTCGATTGATTTGAAGCGCCAAGCAAAATGCAAAATGTGTAGACATAAACTTACATGTTTTAAAATAGTTGAGGACAGTGTGTAAACATAAAAGTATCGGCTAAAAACAGTTGATCACAATGCCACCGAAGCTGAGAGAAGGAACGTAGAGATAGGAAATGTTAGGAAGGCAACATGGAGATAGGAAAAGTCAGGCACTACAGAGAGACAACCTTGTGGCACGCTGAGCACAAGAAATATCAGGGTGAGAAAGACAATGAGAAATAGAAAATGTTAACTGCTAATTGGGACCAAATATTCAAAACAAATATAACAAAATAATGCATACTTCATTTTCATAGCTAATAGAAATGCACATAAGTAAGAATACAGAAATGCACATAAGTAGGGTCTTTTTATGTCTGAAAATTCAAGTTATTAAAAAAACTTTGGATAAAATGTAGGTCGATCATCCATTAATATAAATCAAATATGTGACTCATCACTATAGTCCATGCACTGCCCTTTGCCGGACTAATATTTTTTTTTTTAAATAAACAAAACAATAATATTATATTTTTTATTTGTTTAAAATTAAATATTTATTATAAATTAGCATTGTAATAATATTGAAATTGTAAATCAAAAAGTGTCATCTTGAAGATTCAAATTTCCAAAATTCAATAATATTGAAATTGTAAATTAGAAAGTGTCATTTAAAAAATTCAAATTTCCAAAATTCAAATCCATTTTTTTTAAAATACCTTTAAAAATACAAGTAAATTCTTCACTCATTTCTCATCAAAATCATGAACATACATACAAACGAAATAAACACATTATAATTAAAATGTTATGAATAAATGAAGGATTTTAAAAGTACCAAAAAAATATATTGTTCATAAACTTTAAAATCGAAGAATGTTTTAGTAAACCAAATATATTTATTTTAAAACATTGTAAATATTCATCCGTTGTTAATGTATCATTATTGCATAATTATTGATATCTCATTATTGCGTAGTATTTGACGATATTCTACTTAATAATAGAGAACTACAAATCTCTATTTTCAATCTTTAGTTCCAAAGACGAGTCAAATGTCTTTCTCACAAGGAGACTTTGTATTCAACTTTTAATTTTATAAAACTAATTTTTTTTTTTTTTTAAATAAAAAAGAGGGCGGAACCTGTTATATTAACCAAAGCATAATACAGCATATTCGGGGATGCCAGCTGTCCCGCCATGGAAGGAAACCGAGACAGCTGGGCATCCTTGTCCACATGTCATCATGTTTGCAGAGCAGGGTGACTGTTTCAAAAATTACAAAACTATTTCCCGCCCGTAGGAAACCGGGAATAGCAAAATTGATACCAGTGCATGCAACTGTGTCTATAATGCAAAGAAAACTGACTATTATCAGACCAAAGCTAATGAAACCAAACCAGAAACAGAGCTGGAGCATAATCATCAGGTGACCNCAACTATGTATATAATGCAAAGAAAAATGACTATTATCAGACCAAAGCTAATGAAACTAAACCAGAAACAGAGCTGGAGCATAATCATCAGGTGACCTCGGAACCCAGGAGCGCTTCGGCAGCTTCGGTGTGCCTCCATTGAGCAGGGAAGACGTAGACTCGGGCGCAAGTGGGACACTGCTTCTTCGACGCGGCTCTGAAATGTGCTGCGAAGAACAGGTCCATTCGTTGCTCCAGTCGCTCGGTGCGGAAGACCTGGTCCGCGAGGAGATGGCGCACTTCGAACAAGAGACTGAGGTAGTCCGCGTGGGGTGGGGAAGACTGTGGTGCAGGGTCGGGGTGGTTGGGCTCAGGAGGAGCCTCCTCCTCCACATAGCAAGGCACGTAAGGTGCCTCGTTGTCAGCGTGCCCGGGCCCCTCTGTTGCCCCTACAGTACTGTCGGCTCCATCGTTCAAACCAGAATTCCATTGCCCAGGGACCGAAAACCAGGTATACGCGGGGAGGTTCTCCTGTCTCTCGTCCGGGGGAGCCTCTTCAATAATTGCCTTACCCCGCGACCTCCTCCTTCTGGCAGCAATTGCTATAGCTTTTTCGAAAGCTTCCTTGCGCTGACGCCGTGACTTAGCGGCATACCAGGCCGCCCCCCGTCTCGGAGTGCCCCGGAGCCGAGGCATGGCAGTGCCCAGAACTGAAGTGCTCAGGAGCGTGACCCTGCTGCGTAGAGAAATTCGCGAGAGCTTCTGGCTGAAGAGCGAGATCCTGCATGCAATGAACCATAGAAAGGTGGTGGTTTCGATATACACCACCGTGACTGCCTGCATTAAACGCACTGAACATCGAACCTGGGAGCTGGTACCTTCACGTTGCGCGAACCCCCTCCACATTTGAATGCGTTGTGGTGGATTCATGGCGTATTAACTACGAGCTTGACGTGAACCTGTGGGGACTGTGCCTCCTTGTCCCGCCTCGGCGCCACGTAGTCGGTCTTGCTGCGCTGTCACCCCATCCGGGGACTTATAAAACTAATTATAATAATATAAAATTATATATTTTATTTTTTTTATATATATATATATATATATATATATATATATATTTATATTAATTTCATTTATATATTTAATTAATAATATAGAAATTCAATTTTTGTATTTAACTTTTAATTTTATAAAACTAATTATATTAATATAAAATTATATATCTTATTTTTTATATTTTTGATATTATTTTATCAAATAATATTTTTAAATTTTAACTCATTTAAATCTATTTTAATGTACACCTATATACACCATATCAGTATTACAAATTCCATTACACTAATATGATAGACACATAGACACTTTCTCCTGGTTTACGTAGCTCATAGATCAACTTTTGTTGGTAATTATTTACACATTATGATTTGGTGATTTAAGAACATTATTATTATGATTATTTACACTATAAGATTATAGTAGATTTGATAATTTTCAATAACATCCTTCACAAAAAAGGCTCCGTGGATATATTTATGGCAATTTTGGAATAACTTGCACAATAAATATAATAGCCATAACATGAAGGGCTATCACAAAGGGTGTCCTTATAATTGAGATTTATAGTTATATCCAGTAAAAAAAATATGATCAAAGTTTTAAAAAATAACATTATTAAAGTTAAATTTGTATATTTGTTTGAAATAAAACTAATATCATGAAAATAAAAGGTAAAAAATGTTTTAAATTTTTTATTAAAATTTAAAATTTGTAAAAGATATTAGAAAATAAGATGATAGAGATTTTTTTTATTTTTTTTTACAATTTAATTTATATAAGATTTTAATAAAAATTTATATATAATGATGATGATTAATGTCAACTGAGATCAGATTGGATTATCATATCTTAAGAGGGTAAGGGATTACTTGCAATTCTTTACAATTTTTTTTATGTGCTCAAAAAGAATTAAGAGAAGCTTTCCAAGATCACCATAGTTTTGTTGACTCAAAAGGTTAGAAAGGTTGCTACTATGACAAATATTTTGAAATTGAGATATAGAGTAGGCTAGACAATCTAAGAGAAAGTGATTTTCATCTTCAACCTTCTTAGTGTCAGAAAGGTGACACACTCTTTCATCCCAAGCAATTTSAGGAATTGACCAATGCCCAATTTCAATATGGAGCTCATGAGAATTTGTTCTTATCTTCGCAATGCTTATTTTTTTCTTTASACTTGTAAAAAATATAGARATAATTTTGATCTTCTAGTTTATGGTTGATTACATCCTTATAATACCTTAAATTTATTTTTTCCTCTAACTCTTTATCACACCACAAKTTCTCCTAAAATTTTGATTTGATGATATTCTTAATAGTATCCTTATTCTGCAAAATGGCGCCTTCCATGATTCCCCAATAGTTTAGCGAAGACCGGGAATATTTATTCCCTCCTCGCTTGAGTCGATGGTGGTTACGACTAGATTTTGAAGCAATTTTAGGAAGCCTCTTGTCTTCCATGTTGTTTAACTTGTTATTATACATTAGGTATCTAGAAAATAGTCATGATCTCAATGGGGGATAGGATTGCGTCTAAGAGGAGGATGGTATAGGGCATATTGGATTTAATTTTGAGATTAAAGGTTATAAAATTATTTTGTATTTTCTTTATCTTTCTCCATGATTCACGAGAGATACTACATACCCATAATTCACATCCATAAAGAATAACAGGCATAAAAAGAGTCTCGAAGAGGATTTTCTTCTTATCCCATACCCAAAGATCGATTGATTTACAATTGTTTTCAATCCCATAATAAGCTTTCAATGCCCTAATAATTGTTTTCTCAGTGTTATAATTCTAGTTGAGCTTGTGGTGAATATTGATTCCAAGATATTTGTATGAATTTAGTTCCTCCATGTTGTTATTGTCATATATGAAGGTATCATAAGTGATCTTATTGGATTTAATGATCACGAACTTAGGGTGAAATCATGAATCTTGATAACACTTTTGTGAGAATGAGGTGGGGAAAATTGGTAATAGGACTTGTTCAACTGAACTATTTTTCTTTTTGGTAGAACTATTAAACTTTTTCGACCGAACAATAAATATAACAGTGTCATCGAAGCCCAATAAAATTTCATTCAAAACTTTTTTTTAGCCGAATGATAAATATACCGATTATCGAAATTCGAGCCACTGACTGTAATATCCCCAAAAATATTAGAATATTAATGTCTAAGTGTGCTTGGGAATAAATTTCCGTTTTTGGAAATTATTTTCCATTTATGGCAAATTCGAATTTGGAATTTGATTATTGTAATTAATTATTTATGATAGTTGGGAACATATTTGACTTTCCCAACTAACTTCTTTGATTGTGAAACATGTGAAAGACAAACCCTTTTATAAATTAAATTTTGGAAGACAAATGGAACAATCAGGTTAAAAATAGTTGACCATGAATCCATGAGTGGGGAACAGATTTGAGTTTCCTCAAGGCTGATTTTTACAAGTGGCAAATGAGGGATTTGTAAAGCTATGAATTTCCCAAGGAGGGAAGGAAAGACCTAGGCACAAGATGCATATAAATACATCATATGGAGGAGGTAGGGTGTTGTTTAGTATGTTGGAGAAAGGAAACTACTTGTTGTTATGAACATTGTTAGTGTGAGGAAAAAGAATTTCTGATCTATGGAAGTTGACTGTAGAAAAGGAGGATCATTTCAGTTTGTCATTATGGACTCATGGTCAAGCTAGTGGGTGAACATAGAAACTAAACTTGGTTGTTCTATTCTACAGTTGGGTGGAACGTGGTTGTTCCATTTGTGTCCCAGCATCAGATTTTTAGATATGTATCTTTACTTGCATTCTTGTTAATATTTTGTTGATTATTATTTGTCAGGTTTGAGATGGTTTATGTGATGATTGTATATACATATATATGTGCTCACTTGGCAGAAATAGCATAAATATTGTATGTTCTATTTACTCAAGAATTAGGGTTATACATATATAGATAACCATATATACACGTATATGGAATCATATATAAAGAAATGAAAGAACTATTGTATGTTCCTAATAATCATTAAGTAGGATTATGCATATATATAAATGACTGTATGTACACAACTATGTATTCGTACAACAAGAAAGGATAGAACTGTGGTATATTCCTAGTGATCATTAAACATGGTTATGAATGACTATGCATACATAAGTATATGTTTTCATGCACAAAGCAAAGATATAAATTCTACTATGTTCTTATTAACCATTGAATTAGATATACATTGAATGGCTATTTCATATATGTACAAGTACCACAAGGAATAGATGGAAAAAATAACAGTCCTCTTATATGCTTACATATTCTTGATATTATCAATAACCACAAAAAATAGAGAATTAAGTAGTCTACAAATGTATGGCAAAATAGTTGTTACATTAACTGAACCTTGTTCAAAATGGTTTCAAACTCTCTATATTCAACTGAAAATAATTACAAAACAATATGTGTGTCCATGTGATCATGGTTAAAATTATTACAGTGGAGTACCAGAGGTAAAGGACTCCATTACCACTTGTAGACAATATCTAAGAAGAATTGCTTAAACTCCAATATCATAACTCGAATACCTTTTTAAGCAAGAATGCTTTTTTTGATCCATTTTTCTCATTGTTTTAACTTGCAAAGGAGAGACGACAATAGGTTTAGTAAACTATGCTAAGTAGTTAATGGAAAGAAAATAATAAAACAAGACGAGACAATACTTAGCTTGAGTTCGACATAGAATCAGTTTGCCACTAGAGCTTGTGCAACAATCTATCCACGATCCAAAGGGGGAGGAGTGGACCCTAAATCAGCTGATGGGTACCCTTGAAAAACAAAAAAGGGCCCCATCACTAATTAATGTAACTAATATTAATGCTTTTGTATACACAAGTTGTGAATTATACAATGATAAAGTAATTCCACAAGTTATGAACTATACAATGATAAAGTAAATACACAGAGCACAAATGTGAATCCCCACAAAGGGTAAAAACAATGCCTTTGTATATAGAGAGCGTAAATTATGATTTACACAATGTTGTATAAATTACATAGAACGTAAAAAAAATTAAGACGGATAATCCCATAGGGTGCATTTATGAATTCCCCGTATGGGTAAATAACAATTCACATAAAAAAAGAATTGATTTATGAGTTACCAAAGGATTATTATTTATACATGCAGTGTAATCATGATTTTCCATAGAGGAAAATCAATTGTAATTCAAAGGACATAGACAGAGTACGAGTAATGTCTAACTATTTTCTATGTATAATTCAAAATTAAATTACGAATTTCTACATAAAACACAGAGGGAAATTTTATGAACAAAGGGTTGATGTTACGAGGTATATATATATATATATATATATATATATATATATTCTTCATAAATATACATAAAGTAAATTATGAGACAGAGGGTTAACAATTGTCCGATATGTATATAATGTACAAACACCAAAATGTAAATCACAAACAGAGGGTCAGRGATTGATATATATACACATATAATTATGTTATATAAATACAAAGTGAAATATATGACYAGAGGGTTAAAATTTATTGATACATATTTGTTGTAGCAAGAAAAGAGTGCAACGTTACGAACAAAAGAGTTATTTTTGCCACACTTTTATGCGAATGTATATATGAGTTTATAYAGAGTGTCAACGAAATTACACAGACCGCATCAACGAATCCCATAGAAGGCTATCATATATGCATTTATTCACGCAGAGTTAAAAATATGAGTTACATAGGGTGGGAACACAAACACAGAGAGAAGAACTCTACAAGGAATAAAAAGAAAATATATACATTTATGCTTTCATAGGGTACCCATTACAATTTTCCACAGAATGCTAACACAAATTTCAGAACTTACTTATGAATTTCATAGTGTTAATATATCTCCTACAGGGTATAGATTTACGAGATTTTTCCACAGAGAACAAGCAAAACAATTATGTGTAAATGGTAGGGTTAACATTGCTATAACGGTGTATATAGGAAAGTGTGAAAGAATACCAACATGTAATTGTTAAAACGTTTGTGACCAAAAGAGAACCGTAAGCCATGAAGATTAGAAGAGCATCAGCCAACCCAGGAAATACTCTAACCCCAGTCTTCAGAACTTTAAAACCCATAAGATCCCCGCGATGAAACATTTATGGAGGATAAATGCTAATACATTTCCAAACAAAGTTTTATTCATGAGTTACAGAGTACTAGAGCAGTGAAGTCTTTCTTACCTTGCCCAGAAGAGGAACCATAAATGCATTTCCTTCTCTCATTGTGGTTTACCGGAGCCGAGATTCCATTGTCGTCGACCATGTAGAGTAGGGGAAAGGTTAGCTTGCAGAGAAAAACACATTTTTGTGCAGAGACAATCATTACAATGAGCAGGGCAACATTTTTGCATAGAGACAATCGTTACAATGAGAATTACCTCCAATCTCGTTAGAGGAGTAATGCGGTGGGTATGCGCTAGTACCCTTTCCATGTGTAACCATGGATATGGCGGGTTTACATTGGACGTCGTGGTCGAAGTGTCAATTCTGGGAGGTACAGGTGAGGTCTCCATTAATGGTTTAGTCAGGGGTTAAATGGTGGACTAACATCCTCCATTAAATAGTTTTCAAACCAATTTATTGTTGGGTCGTGTTTCTAGTCAGTTAAGGTTACGAACTATATGTGTGTGATGGTATATGCTCACCCCTCCAAGATAAGGGCATACTTCGTATGGTTACCAACTTGTTAAACCTTATGATTAATGACATGTATTGTTGGGGATGTTGTTAGAGATATTTTAATCTTGTAGTATTCCTATGTGTTAAACGATAACTATATCATTGGAATAAAGTTCTGTTGCGATAGTATAATGTATATTAAACATTATACAATATAGTGGATAGGTTTAATATTGTTATATATGTTAAACAATATATTTATGCTATGGATAGTGTGGCATAAAGTATCCATATATTATATAGTGTTTTATATTATGGTAAACAATATATGCACAAGTATGTTGATATAGATAGATTTAAGATTATGATAGGTTATGTGATAAACTATTTATATATACCTATTGATATGAATAGTGTTAGCACTATGGAATCCATATGATATTTACTTAGTAAACTATATGAATGTATGTTAATATGGATAATTACTAATGCTTATGGGTAGACTATAGGAAAGTCAATAGTCTTTAGGTTATTGCGCACTGTGACTTTTTGTATAGCATAATTCAACACAAAAAAGGTAGATAATATAAGGGCTATGATAGCCCTGGTCGTGATTGCACTAAGTATAAAATAAGCATAAGTTTTCAAATCCAATAGCGATGATAAATCTACTCTGCTTACAATAAAGGAAATAAAAATTTGTTTTGACCAAATGTTGAAGAGTCAAGGAGTCTGAATGTTCCCTAGCAATTTTTTTTTTTTTTTTTTTGGGAAATTTGGGGTTCATTGCACCGGCTACATGGGCCGGATTGTTTTTTTGACAATCACATGTTCAACCGGAAATGGTTTTCATCTGAATATATTGGCTCAACCAAACATATTTTTGACCAAAGAAATTCTTTCGGTCGAAATTTTGTTTTATACATAAAAGGATGGATTTTTCTCTCAACATTTCATTCAACAGTCATTTACCTAAGTGATCTTCCATATTCCTTCCATCATTTACATGTCATTTACCTGCTATCCCATAATCCTTCCCGCCATTCCTATCCCATCATTACTTCCATGGACGACACTAGTGGACAACTTGGGCATGCGAGAGATAGATTTGGATAGTGTAGGGCATGTGAGGGGTGAGAAACATATGTTTAAGGTAAGTATGTTTTTCTATGTAAATATTCCATGCCATGAACTATTGGTTAATCTTTTTTCCTTTAACTATTAGAAATGTGAATGAAAGTTTTCTATGAAATTTAATTTTTTTCCAACCATTGTTTCATGCACCTTGTTCAACTATAGTCTCTTGTCCTTGAGCTCATTTTTGCGACTGAAAAAAAATTATATATAAATTTTGTTGTCTCATTTGCATTCCTTGTGTCCCGGGTACCTCTAGAAAAAAAAAATTGTGTTGCCAAGAACATTACGATGCAAATTCGTAATGTCACCTGTAGGAGTT
>JASDQU010011993.1:311365-335265 GCA_032191745.1 Picea mariana
TATTGTAGCTCAACATAATTGGAAAGTTTATCAAATGGATGTCAAATCAACCTTCTTGAATGGATATTTAGAAGAAGAAGTCTATGTGTAGCAACTACCAGGGTATGAAGTAAGAGGACAAGAAAACAAGGTTTACAGGTTAAAGAAGGAACTTTATGGATTGAAGCAAGAACCAAGGGCTTGGTATAGCAGGATAGATTCATACATGATAAAAAATGAATTCATAAGAAGCACTAGTGAGCCTACACTATACACCAAAGTCAATGAACAAGGTTATATCTTGATTGTTTGCCTATATGTTGATGATTTGATTTATACAGGTAATCTCTCTATTGATATGTTTAAAACAACAATGAAGAAGGAATTTGAGATGACAGACTTAGGCTTAATGAACTATTTTCTTGGCATTGAAGTCACACAAAATGATAAAGGCATTTTCATCTGTCAAAGTAAATATGCAAGAGATGTTTTAAAAAGGTTTAGAATGACAAACTGCAGTCTAGTTTCTACACCTGTGGCAGTTAGCACCAAACTAAGTAGAAATCAAAATGAAATGGATTTTGATTCAACTATATTCAGAAAATTGGTTGGAAGTTTGATGTATCTCACCGCAACTAGGCCAGATATAATGTACGGAGTCAGTTTGATTTCTAGATTCATGGAGATACCAAAGAACTCACATTGGCAAGAAGGAAAAAGGTTATTAAGATACATTGCAGGGACTATAAATCATGTCATACTGTATTCCACTTCAAATAATCTACAGTTGATTAGATACACATATAGTGATTTTGCAGGAAACATTGATGATAGAAAGAGCACATCTGGATATGCATTTCATCTTGGAACAAGAGTTGTGGCATCGGCATCAAAGAAGCAACCAATAGTGACAATCTCATCAGCAGAAACAGAATATGTAGCAGGTACATCAGCAGCATGTCAAGTAGTCTGGATGCGAAGAATATTGAAGGATCTAATGCACAATCAAGAAGAACCGACTACAATCTACTGTGACAACAAGTCCACCATTGCAAGTTATCAAAGAATCATGTTTTTCACAAGAGGACAAAGCATATCGACACGAGATATCACTTCATTCGAGAACTTGTCAACAATGGAGAACTCATCCTACAACATTGCAGATCAAAGGAGCAACTTGCAGACATATTTACAAAGGCTTTAGCACAAGACCAATTTGAGTATTTAAGAGAAGCATTGGGCATTGTAAATATTAATGTAATTAGTAGTAGAAATTAGGGGGAAGTATTGGAATACGTTAATTTCTACCTACCGCCATTAAATCAGAACCTTCCACTCAACCACCGCTACTTTCTTCCAGAACATTCCACCCACACTCCAAATTGTTTCGGGAGGATCCAAAAGTTTCCTCTCTCTCTATAAAATCAAAAACAATGTAACCATTCATCGAGTGAGCAATAGAATCATTTTTTTTTCTATGCATTACATTGTTCATTTTCTTTTTCCCACTCAAAATCAACCGTCCTTGATCAGTAAGGTATTCATCCTCATTCATATATATGTCATTTTTATAAACATTTCACATTTCTTGTTATTTATATCTATTATTATGATGCCATCTTGAACAAAAACAAAACCAAATACATTGTTGTTAATTTTTTAGTTTGTTTATTATTATGATACCATCTTAAACAAAAACAAAACCAAAGACATTGTTGTTAATATTTTTAATTTGTTTGTTAATTTTTAAACACATTGTTGTCAATTATTTTTAGTTTGTTTGTTAATTTTTAAACACATTGTTGTTAAAAATGTAAATTATTTTTGTTTGTTTGTTAATTTTTAAACACATTGTTGTTAAATTTTTTTTGTTTGTTAATTTTTTTGAGTTTGTTAGAATTTAAAGGGAAAATGTATTAACAATTTCTTTTTTCTTTTAAATTCTCTAGATTGTAATACCAAGCTTCTAAATTCTCTAGGTTATAATACTATAACGCTTTGGGTTTCTTTTAACCCTTCCTGTACATCAAATTATATATGTTTGAGCTGTTCTGCAATTTTCTTTTACATTTCTTTTTAATCCACATGTTTGATTTGTTCTGCGATTTCCTTTTGCGTTTATTTTACACCCTTCCCGTAGATAAAAATATATGTGTTTGAGTTGTTCTACAATTTTCTTTTACGTTTTTTTTTTATCCTTCCTGTAGATAAATTTATATATGTTTGAGTTGTTTTGCAATTTCCTCTTGAGTTTCCTTTTTTAACCCTTCCTCCAGATAAAATCTATATATGCTTGAGCTGTTCTGGAATTTCCTTTTGTGTTTCTTTTTAACCCTTCCTGTAGATAAAATTATATATGCTTTAGCTTTCTCCGATTTTCATTTGGGTTTGTTTCTAACCCTTTCTGTAGATAAAATTTATGTATGTTTGACCTGTTCTGCGATTTTCGTTTGCATTTCTTTTAACCCTTTTGGTTTTTTTGTTTTGTGATTTTCTTTTGCGTCAGTTTATTTTTAACCCTTCCTGGAAATAAAATTTATATATGTTTGAGTTGTTATGTGATTTTCTATTGCATTTCTTGTCAACCGTTCATATCTTAATTTTTTTGGATTCGTGTATTTCTGATGATATCTTCAATTTTTTTTAGGTTCAAAAGAGTTATATTTCTTTTTGTTTAGAGTTATTTTCTCAATGTGTTCTGCATTTGAGCCATGAAATATTCCCTATTATGTTAGGGTAGGTAGCCTTTTTCCCAGTCACGTCGCCTGTCGAGTGTAAACTTTCACCCTTGAAGCTACTGAACCTGAGCGAACTTTCCCCATTGATGGACCTGCACAACCCTGCTCCCCTGTAGATCTTCGCACACTTTCTATCGTGGTGCCTTCACCTGGCTCTCCTTTCGTCAACCCAACCAGACAGACTGTAGAGCACCTCCCCGTCTGTTAGCAAGACTGTTCCTCTTGTCCTATTGGGGCCCAATTGGGTCCCAACAATCTTCTAACCTTTATTTTACTTCTTCCTTGAGCATACCGCTATGGAAGCTGAAGTCAATGCGCTGATGAGCACAGCTGACGACTCCCTCTAGAATAACGCGAGCTTTTTCAAATTAGCAGATGAAATCACTACTCAAACCATACATTCCCCTCTTCAGCCTAGACTTTAGTTCCCTCCTTTTTTCCAGCTCTCTCAAGTACCTCCCCCTTCCCCCCTACCAACTCCTTATCCTCGGTCCTCCCTACCACAAGTCACAAAGTCCCTCTTCAATCCAGTCGAACCCTCACAAAATGCTTTCCCAACCCCACATTACTTGACACAGTTGACACAGTCTCACGGGTCGGCCACCCATAGTCTCTACCCCCCCTCTTTCCGTCCTGCCACTGCTCCTCCTACTCGAAGACGAATTACTCGGCCTCCCTCTTCCCGTGTTAGTAACTCACCCCCTCCGACTATGGCGACCCAGGAAATCTAAAAACAAATTGGTATTAGGAGATGATGTGGGAGTGGAGGACTCGGTCTCTTTGGCTCCCTGCACGCTCATAGGTCGACATTATTATAGGCACCTTTGCAGAATTGATCTTACAGACTGGGTACGCTCCACCTGGAGCCCACTGCTAGGCTATGAACCAGAGATTTCCTACCTTCCGAGAGGCTGGTTTAGCTTCCACTTCAGCTCTGTTGATGATGCTACTCTCATTCTTAAAAGCCTGTGGGTGTTGGACAGATCCAGCCTCATGCTGAAGAGGAATGTAAAATCCCTTGAGGCCATTGGAAACTTGCTAGGGTGCTTCATCAGTGTGGACAAGGCATCCATTGCAGTGCCAACAAAAATGGTTTCAAAGGTTCTAGTTGAACTTGATGTACATGTGGGATGTGGGATTACTGGAGGCTATCGACATAGAATGGAGAGAACACTTATTTCAACAAAAAATAGACTACCTCGGAGTTCCCTTCAGGTGTACACTCTACAGATACACTGGACATCTAAGAAATCAATGTTTGGGTTTCATGGAAGAAGAACTCTCTGAGGAAGCCATGTTGGAACTTAGCACATGCACTGACTCTCCAGAGGGGGAGACCACTGCTTTCTTCCCTGACTTACTAGAAACAGAGGACCCTGCGGTCTCAAAATCTACTTCAGGTAAACTCAAATTCATTTGCCCTACTCTTTTCCCTACTCTAATTGGCTTCGAAAAAGAATAGCTGAATGCACTTTCATTACATGTTCCATCTCCCCGTCCTTATCCCCTAGAGGCCATTTCCCCGACCTTGATACCATCCATTATGCCATCAACCCCCTCCACCCTTCCATCTAGTAATACATATCCAGGCCTCCCTACCGAGTGTGTATCCACACAAATACCTAGCAATACCTCCCTCACTAGTATCATTCCCACACAAGCATTAGGAAGCTCCCTTCCTACCCCCACTGGCTCCCCCGTCCCCAACCCTCCACTTCTTATCATAACCTTTGAGACCATTGATCTAAACACTCCTCTGCTTTCCCCTTGACAAAGACCATCGATCCTCTCATTTGTGTCTCAGATACAGAGCACAGTCCCTTTGGAGCGGTCCTTAACTCCCTCATCCCGTCCTATAGGGATGTCCTTTCCCCCACCCCTCTCCCAAAATTTCGAGGAAGTAACATTTTTGGCCCATTTGTGACTGGCAAGGCCTCGACACCCTTGACTCCATCAATTTCTTCCCTGGATACTGACTTTTCCTGGTCAAAGGGCCAAGACTATGTGCACTCTTCGATTAAAACCAGAAGTGCCCATAGAAAAGAAGATCCTTCATCTCACATTGACACTGGGGTGCTTAGAGGCGTTAAATCCCTTGCTAGGGTAAGACCATGATCCTCCTGTCCCTCAACATAAGAGGGGTCAAGGGGTCCCTGAAAATCACCTCATCCAGAAGACTTCTTTCCAGGGCTTAGTCGAATATTATCTTCTTATAGGAAACCATGACACATGGACAAAGAGCCAGATCCTTTTTAAACTAGTTTCACCCAAATTGACACACTAGCTCTGCAAGTTACATTGTCACATCTAGTGGCTTGTCCATCTCTTGGCATCCCATTGTCTTTGATCTAGCTCCACATCTCTTTTGTGGGGGTATCCTTCTCACAGGAACCTACCTCAGAAACAATCAACATTTATCCTTGCTCAATATCTACGACCCTTTCTCTAACTATAAATTCTTTTAGGATTAGGTCGCTAATAGGGTTATTCTAGACCATGCCAATATTATTGTAGCAAGAGATCTGAACCTCACCACCAGTCTAAGGAAAATTTTGGGATCTACTGCAATCGTGGATCCACTAGCCTCTTATTTTAACAATATTTTTCTAGTACACTCCTTGGTCGATTTACAACCAATGACATTGGTCCCCACTTGGCACAATGACTACATAGGTACAATAGCTATTAAAAAAGGGTTAGACAAGATTCTCATTTCAGAGTCTGAGGCTACTTTGAATGCCCTCATATGCTACTGGGTGGACTTTTTGTTTCTCTTGTACCACTCACCCATTTTCTTGCAACTCGAGACTACTCCCCATCCGCTAATGTACCCATTCAAGTTGAATTCCAATTGGTTACAAGAGAGTAGCTTCAAGGAGATTGTTAATAAAGTCTGGCTTGACCCCACCTTCCTCACTGAGCAGGAGCCTCAGCATCGCCTTGTCTGGAAACTAAAGAACCTGAAAGGTTGTATTAAGAAGTGGGCTCGACTCCAGAGGATTAAAAATAAATCCATATTGCTTGACTTAGAACTAAACAATCATTTCCTTATTCATGAAGACTTGATAGCTGGAGAACTATGCGACAGGGCCCTTCTCCTGCGACAATTGGAAACTGAAAGAAATAACCTTCTACTAGCAGAGGAAGCCCGGTGGTGCCTACAAATAAGAGTTACCTGGTTTAAAGCATGTGATCTTAATACAAATTTTTTCCACAGTTTCGCTACAACTAGATAGAATAAAAGGCACATTTGGGAAATACAAGACGAATCGGGCACTACACACAGGGGACATGATGCCCTTAAGAATGTGGCCACTACCCACTTCAATACTTTCTATGTGGCTAATACTCAAAGTCATCTTCAGGACTCAGTTTCTGTAGCTAGACTCTTCCCCTCCTTTTTCATAGCAGCAGACTCAACTACACTAGACAGTCCTTGCACTATCCAGGAGGTACTTGGAGCTCTAAATTCATTCAAAAAAGATAGAAGTCCAAGCCCTAATGGCTGGACTGTAGAATTCTTTCTACATTTTTTCGACTTGGTCGATGTTGTTCTGCTCGATCTTTTGGAAGTGTCTAGATTAAGAGGAAAAATTACTGGTGCCCTGAACTCCACTTTCATAACACTCATTCCAAAAGAAAACCATCCTTCTTCCTTTGGGGATTACAACACAATTGCATTGTGAAACCTTTTTTATAAGCTGATCACTAAAATTATCATCAACATGATCAATCCCATGCTCTCGAGATCACTTTCGAGTGAGCAACTCAGTTTCTTAAAAGGTAGACATATTTTAGACGCCATTGGTACAACGCAGAAGTGTCTACATAGCATCAAGGATAAAAAAATCTAAAGCACTCATTTTAGAACTAGATCTGAAAAAAGAATTTGACAGCATAGATTGGGATTTCCTCAGATTAATTCTGACACAATGTGGCTTCAGTCCCCCTACAATCAAATGGATCATTAGCAGAGTCACAACTTGTACTGGTGAATGGTGAAATGTCTCCCCACTCTCCCCTCGCCTTTTCATTCTGGCCATGGAAGGCATGTCTTTGCTTCTCAAAAACAAATCTGAAGGGAAAATATTCAGTATTAAAGTCTCTAGAGTTGTCTGTATTTTTTGCTCACTATTTTTTGATGATGTTCTCATCATGGCTAATG
The DNA here is from genome assembly GCA_032191745.1 of Picea mariana. NCBI lineage: Eukaryota > Viridiplantae > Streptophyta > Pinopsida > Pinales > Pinaceae > Picea > Picea mariana. The sequence continues at coordinate 318,248 of JASDQU010011993.1, forward strand.
ATTCCATTCAGGAATTGACGAAGATTGACCACATCCTGAAACTTTTTTGCAACACCTCCGGCCTCATGATTAACTAGAACAAATCGTCTTTCCACTTTTCCAATCTCCATGACCACTCACTTGCTCTTTTAAAAACTATTTTTCCTGATAGATTCATACATCTCTTTGAAGGCTTCAAGTACCTAGGCTACTTCTTAAAAGCAAACTCTCTCAAGCCTTCAGATTGGAACTGGCTCATAGCCAAAGTAGAGAAAGAATTGGCCACTGGTTTAACCGATGGGTCACCCTAGGAGGTCGTCTTACTCTTATCAAAGGGGTATTGGAAAGACAACCCGTCTTCTAGCGCTAGAAGCTATACCTATCTTGGCGCTTCACAAGCTAAGGAATTTTTCCTTTAACTTTCTCTGGTAGGGATGCTTAGATCAAAGTAGACAACACTTGTGCAATTGGGAGTTACTAGCTAAGCCTAAGAAGAAAGGGGGCTGGGGCATCAGAATTCCACTACACTCCTCACAAACACTAGCAGCCAACACACTCTGGCTGGTTGTCACTCATGCATCGATCTGGCACACAGTGATCAAAGACAAGTATCTTCCCTATACCTCGGTGGACTCCTAGCTCAGAACAACAACCTCTTCTACAGGACCGAACTCGTCACTCTAGAAAAACATCACTAAAGCTGTCAGCTAGATAACAAATTCACTTTGTTGGGTTCCTGGATCGAGGCTTTCCATCATTATAGGCTCGGATCACATCGTTGGTATGGAACAATTTTCTCTCCTCTCCCCTCGTCTGATCACTATTTTAAACTCAAAAAATATTTGGTTCCTTTTCCAAGCAGCTGGGCCTTGCAGACCCGACCTCGTATTAAATACTTGGAAATCCAATTCAGATCTCGAGCTCCCTCCGCCTCTTGCGCGATTTCAATTACAAACAATTGCAGACAAACTGACGTCGACGAGGGACGACTATTCGGGCACCTTGACCGCCAATAATATTTACACAGAGCTTTCAAACCAGACTTGGCCCCTCTCTATCAACGGCTGGAGACGCAACATCTAGTCACGAAACCTTGCGCTGAAAGTTAAATTGTTCATTTGGCTCTCTCTCGAAAACAGGATAAACACTAGATGTGTTGTTAAAAAAGGGATGGGTGGGCCCGAATATCTTTTAACTCTGTCAACAAGATGCAGAAACCATCCAACACATATGCATTAAATGTGCCTTTACCCGTAAAGTCTAGTCTATCATTGTTGTTTCTCTCAAATTACCACATACCTGGGACGGACTTAACTTAGAAGCATGTTTCGATAGCTGGTCAATTCTCGCATATCACTCCCTCAACCTCCCACCAATGGTTTGTTGGTTTATCTGGATTGATAGAAATAGTTTCATCTTCACCAATAAACCCCTTCACCCCTTCAGACATCTCAGTGGCATACAAATCCCTTGGCATGCACAACCTCTGGTCTTCCACTTTCCCTAGAACAATTACTATTATGACTAAACACCAAGCTATCCCTCAGGTGGACCTCCCCACGGCTTGGTTTGATGAAGCCTCGCAATCTAACAGCATGCAGAGTGACGCAGGAGGAGTAATTCACATCTCAAAAAACAACCTTTGCAAATGGACATTTAATTGTGAACAGGGCACCAACACCAGAGTAGAGTTATTGGGTGTATGGGCCTCTCTCCTCCTCACCTCCAGACTACATTTAGCAACAATATTATTATTTGGGGATTCTCGTATCATCATTGACTAGCTGAATTTTAAGGGTAAGCTACAGGTCAATACTTTTTTGCGCTGGATGGACAGGATCAAAAATCTACAAACTACCTTCACCAAACTCTCACTCATCCATACATACGGTGAAAATAACAAAGAAATTTACCTTCTCTCCAAGGTGGCTCTCAAAAAAAAAAGTTGGCACCATCTCTTTCAACATCTAGATGGACAGGCACAAGGACCACACACAGGTTCTAAATCTCTTTTAGAATAAGTGACAGACACAATAGATCAGAGATCCAAAAAAACTGTTTAGCCAAAGGAATACTCTCATATCTGCTTACCCTCACTACATTTCTGATCCTTGGCAATCGTTTGTATTATGGGCAGTAGAATCAGCCTGTAAATCTCAGTTTAGTTTGGATCGCGCACATATTACATTACTCTCCGGTTACTTGATAACCTTGCTTTGTAATCTCATGAGTGAGTTGGGAACAAAATTATATAACTAATTAATATAATGGTGAAATTTTTCTATGGAATAAAAAAGATAGCCCTTTTTCATATTTATTTGAAGTGTTAAAACAATAAAATTGCTTAACAGTAATATTAAATTTCAAATTCTAATTACAAATAGGGAACAATAGTCTAATAGTGCAGTCTTGAACGATTATTAAGTTACATAGTTGTGTTATCAGCAACACAGCCTTTAGCGATACAAATTTTAAACTTTTACTCATAAATAAAATAGACATGGACCGTTTTCATTGAAGTTCGAAATTTAATCAGAAAGCACTCGCAATATATTCTGTGAATTTTGACATTATGCTTATAAATCAAATATGCAAAAGTCAATTTTCTTTTAAATATAAATACCAGAATCACAGGAAATATTCTGATAATTTTAACATTATGCTTATAAATGATATAGGCATGGTCAGACCCCTTTAAATTTAAAAAAATTTAATCAGAAAGAAAGGGAAATGTAGTTTAAACTTAAGCAGCTACTTCCATTTGACATGAACATGAAGATTTGAATTCTCACCATTTGATCAAGAACACTTACTGTAAGCAAATCATATAAAATCCGACATTTTAACAAAAAGAACTCATAATTTACAATGTTACCTGAGTGGCGGAAGTCTGACGGTGACAGTAACACTCTCCTTAGCTTTAAGGAAATCCGTCTCAAAATTAGGTCTAAACACCTGCATCAAATGTTCAATGATTAGGTCTAAACACCTGCATCAAAATTATGTCTCTTGACTAACTTAATACTTCACTTATATATTACCTTGTAATATATAGGTTTTGTATACTTTTGATCCTTAATTTCATAAGGTTATTTTTTAACCAAAACAAGGTTGCATAGCAGGGCCACCTTGATTATTTTGTATATTGTTTTTAAAAAATTTGTAAAAAAAATTAAAATTAAAATGCACATAAAACTAGAAAAAATAATATTATTTCATCCCATTTATATAAAAAAACAACCATGTGGCTCACGCTAGTGTTCAGGATTAGGCTTGATTCCTGCTGAAGCAAACTTGAAACCTGAAATTTTAACCATCCATCCTTGCAGCCAAATAGAGAGGAGTGATTGTAACCATCCATCCTTGCAGCCAAATAGAGAGGGGTGAGAGTAATTCAGTTCGGTTAAGCGAAAAGAGGAGAAAACTAAGGTTTGAGTAGCAAGGCCATGGAAGAAACTACTAAGATCAAACTTGTGTCCATAGCAAAGCTTCTTGTCTTGTTCTAATTGGATAAGACAGATCAGGTATAACACTATTGTTTTTACCGCTCTAATTGGATAAGACAGATCAGGTATAACACTATTGTTTTTACTGCTCTAATTGGATAAGACAGATCAGGTATAACACTATTGTTTTTAGGGAGTAAGCTAACTCGGGAGAAATATTCCCTCCTGAGCCTACTCCCTCCGATAGGTATCTTTCCTCTTTCTGAAGACTCTCGGTTCGTGCTATGGCACTATCCCCCATGTTAAATATAATGTAACCTCAATAGGCTAACTGTACATTGCTAGTTGTCCTAGCCAGCTGTACTTTCTATTCTTGTTTTGCTTGAGCCTATTTAGCTCAGCTATTTCCCTTTGCATACTTACTACTTCAAAACTTCTTCATGTACTCGTTTTGTACTCTTCTTCATATATTCTAATATACTGTTTTTTGTTCTATTCCTCCTCTCTCCATTTCTTGCTTCACAATTTATCATGGTATCAGAGCTTCAGCAATAAGCCTCTTCACACAGGCTGGAGAGAAACACAATCCTCAAACAACGCAGAGCTTACACGGATCTTGAGAGAAATTCGACATAGACTTTTCACAAGGATTGGAGAGTTGTCCGTCATACTCTGGAAAGATCCTCGCAGGAAATTTCCACGAGGAAGTAGACCATCATACACTCAAAAGATCAGTGTAAGAAGTTCACGCGAGGTTGCAGAGCATACTACGCTCAAAAGTTTCAAGGAGCAGAAACACGAGAAGGAAGAAGAGACTGAGAAGGAAGAAATAGTAAAGATTCTTGTTCAATTTTCAAAGAATCATCAAAGATTCACGCAAAAGAGCTGCAGGAGGCGGGAACTCTTGAAGAATTCAAAGAATTTGTTCAAATTAGTGAAAGATAGTTGCATAAAGAAGAAGTGTTTAAAGCATTTTGGAAATCGCTCAAATCTGTCAAAGATTGCAGTAGAGAACAAAGAACTCGTGAAATTCTTTCAAATCTTTGAAAGATTCATGAATTTTTCTTCCACAGAAGAAAATCCTTGCAAAGGCAGTAAAGAACGTGTCTCAGGTTCAAAGAACAACTATCGCGGCCGTAAGATTTGTCCTGCGAAGAGATCCGAGGCGGAAATCTAGTTCAGAAGGGACGAAGAGAGCACGAAAAAGGCAAAAGAATTTCATCCATTATATCTTACGCAGAGGACAGACATGCGTTGGATTAGCGAGAAAGTGCTCGAGGTTTAGTCCTCTGGAGTGCACAGAAGAAATTCGACTTGCGAAGTCACGAAATCATCTAGACCATCCATCAAGAGACACGTGGCGAGATCTTGGCATTTCGCTGACTCGCAAGGTGTAAAGGTCAAAAGACTGTCTTGAGAATTCGCGAATCGTGAAATCACGAGTCATTCTAGACTATTGGATTGAGATAGATCATGAGTTTTCGATCTGATCCAATCGCAAAATCAGGGATCGGGAGTTGGACGAGCGAAGGAGAGTGCTCTCCAAAACCCCAATACACAAAATATCGACATCACAAATCACGAAATCCCGAGAGGATTGTGAGCCGTCCATCTCAGAGGATAGGTGGCAACAGATCCAAGTGCCATCATTTCAGCATTTCGGAGTTCGGGATATCGGAGGTCTTGTTGATGAAAGGTCGGGACACTCCACGGCGAAAGTCCCGAAATATCGAAAAGATCACAGTCGTCCATTTGTTCAGACACGTGGAGAACATCGAGGAAACCATCGGCATCTCGGAGATCGAGGTTTCAACTTGACAGAGGATTTGGAGTCGCAAGTCAAGAAATCGCGAAACGATGAGGACCGTCTATCTTAAGGGGACGCATGGCAACAATCTAGGCCTTTGGGGAAAGTCTTGAAAGGAAAGGGCCATCGGCATTTTGGATATCGGGCGATCGAGAAGCCAGAGGTTCTTGACATCGGGAAACAGGAAGTCCTGAAACCCGAAATCGCAAACTCAAGAGTCACGAAATACCAATACGCGAATGTCCAAAATAATCTGAGTCATTGATCTCAAATCAACAAGGATCATTGATCCTCGAAGCCAATTCAGCATTTTGGTAAATCAAAGATCGGGGAATCGAGGAGTCAAAAGAGCTCGCTATCAGGGTTCGTGAAGTCGTGAAACCTGGAATCCTGAAATCCCGAAAGGATATGAACCGTCATATCATAGGAAGATCTGGACTGTTGATCGGTGTTTTGGCATATCAGGGATCCTGCAGATAGAGACCGGGCCACTTCGCATCGTGAAGTCCCGAAACATGAAATCCTGAAAAGGCTTTCGAGAAGGGCCTTTCAAGCATATTTCGCATTTCGGCAAATTGAAAGACAAAGAATCGGAAAAGCCCGTAGCGCTTTAACATCAAGGTGTGTGGCCACATTGCATGGTGACTAAGGCTAAACTCAATCCGTTAAGCCCTCTTGGCACTTCGACAATCGAAAGTTGGATTGTTCAGAGGACTCGTCTAACGAAGTCCTGAGGTCAAATCTCGCGAAGCCAGAAACTCACGACGTCGACTCTCATGAAAGCCAAAATTGCACACTTCCGAAATACCTGCAAGCAAGAAACATACCTGGTTTTCTAAGCGAAAAAAGACAGGTAAGTAAGAATTTTTTTTCTTTTTTCCTGTTTTGTTGAATTCTTTAAAAGATGGCGACGTCTAGCAATTTAGGACCAACTCAGGGTCTGATTCTTCTTGGAAAGAACTATGAGTTCTAGTCTCTTCGGATGAGATCCTTATTGCAAGCACAAGAGTTATTGGATCCAGTGGATCATGGATATGTGGAACCAGATCCAGCAGACCTGTCCGCCATGACTAATTAGCAGAAAATTGCTCAAGCAACGTAGAAAAACAGAGAAAATAAAGCTAAGTTTTGGATTCAAAATTTTGTGGATGACTCAATTTTTTCAAAAATCACAGGTGTTGGTACTTCAAAACAGGCCTAGCACATCCTTAAAACTTCCTACCAAGGAAATGATAGGGTCAAAATAGTTAAACTGCAAACCTTGAGAACGCAATTCGAGACTCTAAGGATGACAGATTCCGAAAATGTGGATCAGTTCATGACCAGAGTCATGGGCATCATGAACCAGATCAGACTGACTGGTGAAACCATCACTGATCAACGAATTGTTGAGAAAATCCTCAGAAGTTTACCAAAGAAATTCGAAATGGTTGTAACAGCGATCCTTGAATCCAAGGATCTGTCATTTTTTTCAACAGATGAATTAATTGGTTCTCTGGTGACACATGAGACCAGACTACATCTCACAGATGAGTCAATCTCCAATGCTTTCAAAAATGAATTCTCCTTCAGCAGAGGAAGAAACAGAGGTCACCAAGGAAGAGGGAGCAATCAAAGTAACCCTCACTCGAGTGGAGGTAACAGACAACAATATCTGAATCAAAATTTCCAAGGTCAAAGACAACAACAACAAAATCAACATCAGAAATTCCAACCTCAAAGAGGCAGAGGGAGAAGATCAAATGAGAATTCAATCATACAATGCTATTACTGCAAAAAGTATGGGCACTATGAATCTGAATGCAGGAAGAAGCAAGCAGATCAGCTCTCAGGCAGAGCACATGTGTCAAATCATACGGGAGAAACCTCAGGAGGTATGTTTCTCTCATGCCACAATACTGAAGAACAACCTAAAGATCTATGGTTGCTCGACAGTGGATGCAACAATCACATGACAGGTAACAACGATTTAATTTCATGTATTGATTCTTCACTCTCATATGATATTACACTTGGAAATGATTATTTAGTCAAAGTTCAAGGAAAAGGAAGTATTCCTATTCTTACTAAACACAATGTAAAGAAAGACATAACTAATGTCTATCATGTTCCAGATCTGAAACATAATTTTCTAAGTGTAGGATAGCTCATTGAACATGGCTATAATGTACTTTTTAAGGGAGCATCTTGCAAAATATATGACAAAAGCCCCAGCAGAAAATTGATTTATGAAATCCATATGACTTCGAATAGGATGTTTCCCCTTACCCTCAGAACTGCAAATCTGATTCAACCATATGCACAGAGTGCATCTACCCTGAATGAAACAATGGTTTGGCATACAAGATTGGGACATCTACCATTTCAGAGTCTAAGTCTTCTTTAGAAGCACTCCATGGTCAAAGGTGTTCCCATGTTTAAAGAGAAAATTCCCCCATGTGAGTCTTGCATACTTGGAAAACATAAGAGAACCAGTTTTCCACAGTCTTCCAATCATGCCAAACAACATCTTGAACTTGTTCACACTGAACTATGTGAACCAATGCAAACAGAGTCCATAGGTGGCAGCTTTTATTTTCTAACGTTTATTGATGATTTCAGCAGAAAAATATGGATCTATTTTCTCAGACACAAGTCTAAAACTTTTGCAAAATTCAAAGAATTCAAGGTAGAAGCTGAAAAATAGAGTGGCAAATATATCAAATCACTTAGGTCAGATGAAGGAGGAGAATACAACTCCAGAGAATTTGCAAATTTCTGCAAATCACAAGGCATTATCATGCAAACAACATCCAGGTATACTCCACAATAGAATGGAGTGGCTGAAAGAAAAAATCGGACAATAATGAGTATGGCAAGAACACTTCTCAAAGAGAAAAGTTTGTCAAATAGATTTTGGGCTGAAGTAGTAGCATGCTCAGTTTATATTTTGAGTAGATCTACAACCACCAAACTAAAGCTAAAAGTACCCCAAGAAGCATGGAGTGGATCCATTGCTACCAAGTTCTGAAAACGCAGAAAATTCAGAACAGCAAGTACCTCAAAATATTCTTCCAAGACAACCTGAAAATTCTCAGGATACTTCAACTTCTAGCAGAGAATCATTCTCTGAACCACAAAATCATAGAACTCGAAGTTTGAGAGAAATCCATCAACAGTTGGATGACTTTGAACAACACAACCTTTTCACTTTAATGTTATGTCAACCTACATCTTTTAAGGAAGTAGCTAAGGAGCCACATTGGGTTCAAGCCATGAACCAAGAAATTGACTCCATTGAGAAGAACAAGACATGGGATCTTGTTGATTTGCCAAGTCACAAGAAGAGTATTGGTGTCAACTGGGTTTACAAAACTAAACTCAATGAAAAAGGGCAGATCGAAAAACACAAGGCAAGACTTGTTGCCAAAGGATTCTCACAACAACCTGGTACTAATTATGGTGAAAATTTTGCTCCAGTAGAAATATTATACACTGTAAGGACTCTATTGGCCATAGCAGCCCAACAAAAATGGAAAGTATATCAAATGGATGTCAAGTCAGCATTCCTGAATGGTTTCTTAAAAGAAGAAGTTTATGTTGATCAGCCACCTGGATTTGAAGTCCAAGAGCAGCTAGCCAAAGTATATCGGTTGAAGAAAGCCTTGTATGGATTAAAGCAAGCTCCAAGAACTTGGTACAACAAAATTGACACTTGCCTGATCCAACGTGGTTTTAGCAGAAGTCAAAATGAGCCAACTCTTACACCAAAATAGATTAGCACGGTAAAATTTTGATCATATGTTTATATGTTGATGACATGATCTATACAGGAAATCTTGAGTTAACAAATTTTAAACATGCCATGCAATCTGAGTTTGAGATGACATATCTTGGCATAATGAAATATTTTTTAGGGATTGAGGTTGATCAATCAACCAAAGGAATCTTTGTCTCTCAGAAAAAGTATGCAGCAGACATCATCAAAAGATTTCGCATGAAACAATGCAATCCAGCAGAAACCCCTATACCCCTAGGCACAAAATTGAGCAAGAAAGATGAAGGCCCTATAGTGGACCCTACTCTGTACAAAATCTTAGTAGGCATTTTGTTGTATCTTACAACAACTAAGCTTGACATTATGTATGCAGCCAGCCTTGTTTCTAGATTCATGGAATCCCCAAAAGATTCTCATTGGAAAATGGCGAAACGAATTTTGAGATATGTTACAGGAACTCTCAATTTTGGCTTATGGTACACTAAATCTGATAGTAATCAACTTTCTAGTTACACAGACAGTGATTTTGCAGGCAGCCTAGATGACAGGAAAAGCACATCTGGACATGTTTTTCAACTGGGCACGAACTTGATCTCATGGGCATCAAAGAAACGGCCAATTGTTTCAATATCTTCTGCAGAGGCAGAGTATGTCCCTGCTACCTCAGCTTCCTGTCAAGCTGTGTGGCTAAGAAGAATATTGAAAGATATGTCACATACAGAAAAGGATCCAACTCATATTTTCTATGACAATACTTCAGCAATTGCTCTATCCAAAAATCATGTGTTTCACAAGAAAAGCAAACACATTGACACTCGTTTTCATTTCATACGCAAGCTAGTCAATAATGGTGATATTGTACTACAATTTTGTGGTTCTCGAGATCAGCTTGCAGATATATTTACAAAGCCACTGGGAAAATCAATTTTTGATTTTCAAAGACAACACTTAGGCATAATCAGTGCTAATGTTTGTAATTGTTGAGTTTAAGAGGGAGTGTTAAATATAATGTAACCTCAACAGGCTGACTGTACACTGCCAGCTGTACTGGCTAGATGTACTTTCTATTCTTGTTTTTCTTGAGCCTATTTAGCTCAACTATTTCCCTTTGCATACTTACTACTTCAGAACTTCTTCATGTACTCGTTTTGTACTCTTCTTCATATATTCTAATATACTGTTTTATGTTCTATTCTTTCTCTNAAGAAAAGCAAACACATTGACACTCGTTTTCATTTCATACGCAAGCTAGTCAATAATGGTGATATTGTACTACAATTTTGTGGTTCTCGAGATCAGCTTGCAGATATATTTACAAATCCACTGGGAAAATCAGTTTTTGATTTTCAAAGACAACACTTAGGCATAATCAGTGCTAATGTTTGTAATTGTTGAGTTTAAGAGGGAGTGTTAAATATAATGTAACCTCAACAGGCTGACTGTACACTGCCAGCTGTACTGGCTAGATGTACTTTCTATTCTTGTTTTTCTTGAGCCTATTTAGCTCAGCTATTTCCCTTTGCATACTTACTACTTCAGAACTTCTTCATGTACTCGTTTTGTACTCTTCTTCATATATTCTAATATACTGTTTTATGTTCTATTCTTTCTCTCTGCATTTCTTGCTTCACAATTTATCACCTCGGACACTGTCATTTTTTTCGCAACTAGATCCACTCTGCTTCACAATTTATCACGCCGGACGCTGTCATTTTTTTCTCACCTAGATCCACTCACGCCGTCAACCTGTAATTGGACCGTCCCGTCATTTTAATTAATTGCAATTACAGTTTGGTATATGGACAAGGGAATGATTCAAAACCAAATTCAATTTTGAATGTTCAAATGAGCAGAAAACAAATCCATGCCCATTCTTCATTTGAAATTTGACTACCCTCTCAAATCGGATTTGAATTCGTGTATCCCGCATTTTGAGTTTTCCTGGATTATCTGAACAACCAGGACCAATGGAAATTCTGAAGGTATTCTATTTGTAGAGGCTGATGCAGATGTTTCCTTGGAAGACTTTGGAGATCTCTATCCACCAATTCCTCACGGTGATGACTTTATCCAGAACGTTCCCAGATCGGAAACGATCACAGATTCTCCACTTCTTCTGATTCAGGTTGTTTATTCATGTGCTTTAAATTTGTCAAATCAGATCGTAATTAGTGCACTTGAATCCCTACTGTATTGAAGCATGTACATGTAGACTAATTAGATAGAATATTTACAATGTATGGATTGGAATTCTAGGTAACGCGTCGAAAATATGGAGGGCTGGTACTGGGTATACATCTCAACCATTACATCACTCATGGCATTGGAATCGACCGATTTCTGAAAGTTGTGAGTGAAATGGTGAGAGGGGCGACAAGCCCTGAGATTCCTCCAGTTTGGAATAGAGAAATCCTGCGACCCAGAGCAAAGCCTTAGNTAGATAGAATATTTACAATGTATGGATTGGAATTCTAGGTAACGCGTCGAAAATATGGAGGGCTGGTACTGGGTATACATCTCAACCATTACATCACTCATGGCATTGGAATCGACCGATTTCTGAAAGTTGTGAGTGAAATGGTGAGAGGGGCGGCAAGCCCTGAGATTCCTCCAGTTTGGAATAGAGAAATCCTGCGACCCAGAGCAAAGCCTTAGTTAATATACCCCCACCATGAATACGATTATATGGAAGACAAACATGGAGAGTTGTTGAGAGCATCTGCGGAGGAAATGAATTTTAAATCCTTCTTTTTTGGGTCGAAAGAAGTTGAAGTTTTGAAACGACATGTAGAAGGAATCAAGTTCTCTGCATTCGAAGTATTATCATCCTACCTGTGGCAATCTATAACAAAGGATCTCAATATCCCCGCCGATAAAGAGTTGATATTAATCTTTGCTCTAGATGCTCATTCTCGATTTCAACCGCCTCTTCCAACAGGTTTCTATGGAAAATGCGATACGTTTTTCTTGCGCTCAAGAAAAAGCTGGGGATCTAAGTGACTAGCCACTGTCCTTCATTGTTAAATTAATCAAAGAAGCCAAGAGAATGATTGATGAAGAATACATGTGGTCTGTGACCGATATGATGGAAATGAAAGGGCGTCCACTCATCAAAGCTAGTGGTTTTTATTTTGAGTGAGACGAGCAAACTTGAGCTTGGAGAAGTGGATTTTGGGTGGGTAAAATCAGTGTACGCGGGTGTTGGGAAACCGTCGACAGTCTTAATCTTCATGTATTTTTCTGGATGATCTATCGACTGTTGCGATGGGGAAGTTCGAAGAAAATATAAACAAATTGATGAATTAGAAACGCATCACGATATTCTTTCAGAGTCGTGTTTATTGTGCACAGGCTACAACTGGGTGGATTGAAAATAAACATTGAGATAATTATATCTGTATAAGGTTCTAAATGTTTTTTACACTCTATAAGGTTTTATTTTTGTTATTTTAATTATAGGTTTTATTTTTGTTATTTTTATTATGGTTGCATGTAGACTCTATGGTAATTGCTTTGTAATTAATTTTCTTTTACTTTTAAATAATTTTCAATTTTTTTTTCACTTTTTGCCATAAATTTTTGAAAGTCTCACAAAATTTATCTATTAAATTAACTATTCATTTTACTTTTAAATAATTTGATTTACAATTTTAGCTATAAATTTTTCCAAATTCTCACAAAATGTATCTATTAAATTAATTGGTCTTTAAATGAAAAAGTACATTTTAAATTTTAGCCATATAAATTCATATTTTATGATTAGTTGTTAATTTGATTAGACACTTTTATGTGGTTTTATACTTAATTGTGATTTATAAAACAATTTTAAAAATTAAAGATTTAAAAACCAAACAATTTGTCATGTCTCCTTATTAATTATGACTATGGAGTAGGCTAACTCGAAGCAATCTTCCCACTTGAGCTTACTCCCTCCAGCAGGTAGATTTTCATTACGACTCCCCGTTCATGCTGTGGCACTATCCCCTAGATGCTGCCATCATTCCGTAGCACCCCATGGCATGCATCCATCCATCTAGTTTTCCGTTACGGCACCCTCAGCCCCGTTTATTGCCGACACCCAGATCCGCTCACTACATCCCCAACCGATGATCCCGTCGTCACCCTGTACTTGGACCGTCCCATCATTTTAATTAATTGCAACTATAGGTTGGTATATGGACGAGGGCATGGTTCAAAAAAAAATTCAAATTTGAATGTTCAAATGAGCGGAAAACAAATCCGTGCCCATTCCTCATTTGAAATTTGACTACCCCCTCAAACCAAAATTCTGTGTATCCAATGTTTAGAGATTTCTTGGATTATCTGAATGGCCAAGACCAATGGAAATTCTGAAGTTCGTCGCTAATCTGAGCATAGAATAAGTGCAGTCGAGAAGGCAAACATCGGAGCCCTTTATATCAAGGTACTTTGTCGCATTTCTAAAAACCTCCACGTAATTTACAACAGAAGAGAATAGCAAAGTCGTTGTTTCATTCCGAGGAGTGGGTTTCATCCCAACTAAGGAAGAAGATGGATGACTTGATGAAGCATAGATCCAACTCAGAGAGGAAGGGTTTGTTCAACAACCCTTCTTGTACTGAATTGAAACTTGGGATGGGTTGGATCTTAAGTCCCAAATTAAAACTCGGCAAGGCCTTTGAAGAACAATGTGAGGAAAAAATGGGTTTACCTTCTTGGGTTATGAGTGTTAATGGAAGTGGTAAGTGCGCAGTTGCAAATTAGTGCCATCCTTTCTGATAATAAATGTCTAAGTGGTTGTAATCGACAGTACATGACATTGAATCCAAATTACTCCATAGAAATTTTTTGGTATGAATACTCCTCATCATGCCCGCTGCCTATTGCAGGATCATCAGATATTCCAATAGCAAGCATTCCCTGCAAAATTTCTTGGAGAAGCGTCGGGACAAGTACCTTAAATACTTCATACTTATACAAGCTAACTTTTATACAAGACAACATTTTTAGTATTATGCAGGAATGTGCATTTAATGGAGATTGAGACAGGGATGGCCTTTGACAATGCTGAAAATGCTGGTGCGGGTAATGAGAATTTACTAGATTTTTTCCCTCTTTCGAATGAGTATTGTAGGATCCATGGAGTTTAGACGATAGGGTGGGCTTCAGAATCCAAAGCATAACAACTATCAGGGAGTTGTCTTTAATATTGGAGGATCTCCAAGACTCTGCGGTAGATAATAATAAAAGTTCTCTTTAATAATTTTCTCATTGTTGTTGTACTATATGATGCCTCATTACTCTTCTTCTCTTCTGGTGGTTGTGTTGTCAATAGAGGCCTTATTGTGTATGAGTGAGGTCATGGATATTCTAAACGTGAGAGATATCTTGGCGAGCAAGGAGTTTCAAGTATCGATGGGAAAATCATGGAAGGAGAACTTCTGAGGGAATGATTTATACGAAGCAAGAAGAGGATGGGTTTAAGTTGATTGTACAAGCATGCCTTTGATTGTTGCAACCTGAGAGAATACATGTTGTTCATTTTCATGACTTGTTGTTGTGGCTATAAAGAAATTTGATGTTTTGTTGGCCTAAATGGATTCTTCATGGTTTCTTAACACCCTTTTGATTTCCCTTAGTTCTCACTAATCCATAATGAGTTGATAGTAGAGAGGTCTTCTAACCACCTACAAATACTCTATTCATTAATGCTATGGTGTAGGCATGTACATAAGACCACTAGGAAATCATTAAATGATATCTCTAATTAACAAATGAAGATGACATTACATTCCATTCCCCGTCAAAAGGGTGAATATCATGGTTTATCAAAACCACAGGCTCATAATGGTGATTCAGTGGAAGAGGTGGATGGCCACTGAGATCCTTTTGGATCAAAATCTCCTATGAATCCATAGCATACTTTGAACAATGTTCTTCGAAGAATGGTTAGGATCATTTCCCTATATTTGAATCTAACGGTTCAGATCGTGATCACATATCTATTGGTTTCCATCCCTCTCTGGTACACATGTGGTCCTCAGTCGAATCCATTGTTGAAACCTGTCACTCTAAAAATCACGTCAATTTCCATGTCGGCATGACATGTCATGTCAACGTCATCTTCTCTCTCCTTGTGCTCGTAGGATAAGGCATGGAACCAAGAGCTGGAACCATTTTTCCTCACTCAACCTCAATGGTCGAGATTCATCCCTCATCCCTCCAATAGATCAACGGTCCATGTTTATTAGAAATTTGTCGTTTACTAGCATCCTAGCCTACTCCAATGAAGGGCCAAGATCTCTTATTGCACCAAATTACCAACTGATATTTATTCTCGCCACTTACCAATTCATGGTAGATATCTATCCCTATCTATGGTCCATATCTCCTCTTAGAGTATCCTCTATCAGATTCCCTTATCAACCCTGCAATCGATCACTCTGAGACTATGCCTTCTGATGAAGGGCCAGGATCTTTCAACATCCAGATCCTATGGTCTAGGTTAAATCCAATGGTTGTAAGACTCCCAACATATTCTTAGACATTCATGTCCCTTGACCACTCCCATAATGACACATGTCACTATTAGGACACAATAGTTGTTGAGTTTGCAAGTTGTGTCACATGACATCATCACTTCCCCCATATCACTTAAATGGGGCATTCTAGAGATCCATGATGGAGGTTAACTCTCTCCCATATCCCTATTAATTATCCAAATCATTTCTCGGACTCTCCCATCAGAGTCGCACTATAACCTAATGTGGGAGTACTTTGATGGCTCTCTCCCATTTTATTTTTTTTAGGAGCATGCACACGTTCTTGTACACGTGTTTCTCAGTAACACGTGCATGTTCTTGAGAACGACCATGCGTTCTTGGGAACGTGCCTACATGGCTTGCTGAGTAGCGGTTCGGGGTTTGTCGAACCTGTCACATAATGAACCACTGGTATTTATATATACTTAGTATATATGTTGATATATATTCTTAGTATATATACCCGTATATATACTAGGAATATATATCGGTATATATACAAGTATATATACTAGTGTATATACTTAGTATATATATATGTCAGTATATATACAAGTATATATATCGGTGTATATACTTAGTATATATACCTGTATATATACTTAGTATATACATCGGTATATATACTTAGTATATACATCGGTATATATACTTAGTATATATACCGATATATATACAAGTATATATATCACTATATACTATATATACCTAGTATATATGTCGGTATATACACCTAATATATACATACCGATATATATACTGAGTATATATGTTAGTATCTATACTTAGTACATATACCAATAGATATACTAGGTATATATGTTAGTATATATACTAAGTATATATATCAGTATATATATTGAGTATATATACCAATATATATACTAAGTACCGACACATATACCAGTATATATACTAGGTAAATATACTGATATATATACTGAGTATATATATCGGTATATATATTGAGTATATATATAGATATATATACTTAATATATATATATACCAACACATATACCTAGTATATATATTGGTATATATACTAGGTATATGTGTCAATATATATACTCAATATATATACCAGCATATATAATAGTTATGTATACCAGTAAATATACTGGTATATATACTCATTATATATACCAACATATCTAAGTATATATACCAATATATATAAGTATATATACTAGTATATATATTAATCCTTTATACTAATACATAAGTATGCATATACCGACACATATTCATATACATACACATAGATCATTGGACTCTTGGTGTGATATGGGAACCATTGATGGATTTTTCAAACCAAGCATTAGTCTCAAGGCCTTGACCATGGTTGACACTACAAGGAGAACAAATTTTAGTGGAGCATTTTATGGAACCTCTCCGAAAAATTTCCCTTCTCTGTTTATAATGGACATTGTTAGTAGAGGCAGGAAGCCAAAGGTTTTTGTGACCTTGGCCCCTATTCCCTTTGATCCTTCTTCGCAACATTTTTTG
>JASDQU010011993.1:351364-362942 GCA_032191745.1 Picea mariana
GTGGGAGACTAAGGGCTCTAAGGAATAAGGCCCCTACCTTATTGCGCACCCCTTAGAATCATCGTGAGCGACTACCGCAGTCTGCCCTCATGGCATCGTGGATCCTCTCGAACTAGGTAATCGTTAACCTACAGTTTGAGCCACGACGGGAGTGCTAGTAGGCTATGGCAGGGCTGTTGTCCACACCTCTCCCTCAACCTCTCTGGAAATCATGTGTGGCCACTTTACTTCATATGTGAGTCTCGGTTGGCAAGCTATCGTCAGCCTGCATCATCAACCATCATGTCAGATCATGTCAGCAACATGTCATAAAATCAATAGCATATCGTCAAAACAAGGCAATATCACCGTAAATGAAACAACCCAAATATCTCACTCCCTGACTCAATCCGGAGTCCAAGGGATTTCCACTGATTCCTCTGCATCCTCAAGGTCAAAAACCCTGCACACTCAAATAAACTGAGTCAATAGCACCTGTATACAACAATAGTAAAACATCATGTTCATCAATCATAACACACAATCATCAAGGATAAGTGTTTTATCATCATAAAAATCTAGATCACTTGCGAGCAAGTGTCCTCAAAGAATAAGTTTTGTGAGTGCACCAGAGAGGGATGTTACAATTTGACAAAAATAATATAGTTTAGGCATTTACAAGATTCTTGTGGCATTTATATTGGTGAAGTACATATGCTTATTTTAAATATTTTTTATCATTCTCTGTGATCATTTTATGTATTTCTCATTCCAATCATTAAAAGAAAGTCAAAAGAACAAAATTTATTGCACATACTCTGTCTCTGGTTTTTTAATGATCTATATGTTTTTCATCTGAAGTTGAGTGAAGGAATTCTTAGCTGCTCCTATGCTTAGTGGAATTTCCCCTATTTTCCCTCTTATCCATTCCATTTAATCTAAATAGATCCAACATAGGTGTCTATCCTGCCCTGTAATGTTTTCTGTAGGATATGCCTTGATTTTACACAGACTCTCTGACCCCATTGCCCAATGGCCCATTTTCTCTGTTCCAACAAAAAAATTAAAAACAAACAGACCTTGACCTATCATAACTAGCCTAACATTCTAAACTCAAACAAATATAAATCCTACATAGAGATCCCTCTCTAAAGCTGGTAGGGCTAGATTCCATCTTCCAAAGCAGTTTGTGGTTACCTCGGTTTCCCTTGATACAGCCCAAGGAAATTACTGAGTGCTAACATAATGGTTTAATAACCATTATAAAACAATAGTGAAAATGGGTTACCTAAAATTTATGGTAAAAAGGGTTTACATCCTTTTCCGGAATATCAACCATTGTTAGTAAAAGCAAGATAAAATGCCAACAAGTTTAAGGGAGCAACATGAGTCTTGAAAGGACAAACAATTGTCGACTTACTGGATGAAAATTTATTTCTTTTATGGCATCTTAGGAATTTATTTGACTCTCCTCCTACATATGAAAGATATAATGAGGTAGATATTTCCTACAAAAATATGTTTTCTTGTAAATATCCATAAAGTGAGGAGTGGGAACGATTGAAGCAACTTCAATGAAATGGCCAACCACTTAGAGAGAATTTAGAGATTTTGAAGAATTTGTTCCTAGAATTTTGGGATATTTTGTATATGTTTTTGTAATATTAACTTAATATTAGGAGGATATAACCAATTTTGGTTATGATTTTCTATCTATAAAAGAATGTTGTAGAATGATAGAAACACTCTTCAAGCCTTAATGTATCATGAGATTTTCAATAAAGAACTTCAATTTTTTCAGAGATATATAAGATTTTGGTTCGTGTTTCTTTAAGTCATGTTTTTCCTGTGCGATGTTTCATATGTTCTCATAATTTACTTTCTTCAAATTTTTGTGTTTGAGTTGGGAATGGTTGAAATTTAGTACAACTTCTACTACAATTTTTCTATTAAACTTTTATTCTGGTATATATTTTCCTTTGTACTGTTGTGAGCAAGATAAGACCTATATCCGTATGATTTGTTTATCATCTATTAAATTAAATTCATAACATAGACACATATATTTTTATTTCTAATATTGAAATTAAAGTGAGATTTATCTTAACTAGATACCTTACTTTGTATTTCAATTTTGTTTATCTGAATTCTTCTTCTTACCTTCTGACAATTTATAAAAAGTATTAAAGAACGATAATTGGCCTCTGTATTTTTGGTTATTAAGTTATTAAAATATCATACTTATTTCTAAGTAAGAAGAACATTATTCCACATGGACCCATTCCACGTATGATAGATGACATGGAACTGATGTGGTTGATGATGTGGCACTGGCATGGCATCACTAGTTGACACAACCTTGATGTGGCACTGACATGACATCGGTCATTGGTATATTGATCACCGAAGACTGCTTCCCCTTATCCTTTCCTTTGTATGCCTCTGGTCTAGTTCGATCCACTGACCCACTAGTCACCTCACACACACCTCCATCCAATCAACCTCCTATGATCCAGCGTTGATCCATCCCATCAGTCACCCTGCACAAACATCCATCCAACCTGACGTCAGTCTAGGCCAATGGGTCACCACACATGCTTCCATATAACTTACCCAATTGACTCTGTTCCGGTGAGAAACATTTCTTATGGGATTGGACCTTCGCACCACTCTTCCCCTGAAAACATGGCGAAGAAACAAACCAATCATGAGTTGACAGCTGGAAAGTACAATAGATTTATTAAAACCGATTAGGAATACGGACTGGTACTGATGTGGCAGTCAAAAATTATACTGTGCATAACTCCGTAGGGTTATATAGTTATCTTTTCACACATAAGTAACACATGATCGGTTTTTTATTATAAACTAGTCATGTAAGACTTCCTCAATGCACGTGGGATAAATAAATAATGCCCATCGTAGATCAACAGTGGGGAATCCATTCAAGAGAGAGATCAACAACTCTTGTGCATTGTCTTCTGGGAAGGAATATTTTTTGATCCCGTGCTCCAAATCGTTCAAGCGATGGCTCACTAAAAAAATTGTTGTTGAGAAAACAAATCAAAGAATAGAAATGAAAGTACAACAATCGATGAAGTTTTGGTTTCTCTCCTCTGGTCACATATCATCATCAATAATCTTCATAATAACACATACCATCCTTGTAATGATGGAATTGATTTGCATCCCTGACAACAAGTTCACACCCAACAATATTGAAAATGAACTTGGTGGCAATGTGGCCATCACCACAAGCATGTAGCATTTTTAAAAATACCATAGGCATCCCTGAAGGTATACTAATAAGTCCAAAAAGAAATGGCCAAATTCTCACTTTGAACACTAATAATGTTTTTATTCAAAAGAAAATCCTCCTCCAAACAACTTTTATCTTTTCATGTAGTGGACCCTTGAAGGCCCGATGTTGTAAACTTACAACTTTGATACCACTTTGTAACATACCTAACCACCAATCTGATCCATGCTACTTCAAAAATGGACTACAAGAACACTCTTATACCACTTTGTAACATAACCATATCAACAAACCAAAAATATTTATATATTTCTATTGCTTTGATATCGATCTAGAATGTACCCATTGTCCGGGTAATTCCAAGATTCATTTCTTGGACTGATTCAAGTTTCTAATACCAATTAATTAATAAAGAAGCATGAAATAACCACATGCATTCATCATCATTCACGCCACACAATAAAATAAATGAACGATGTGCCATGCAAAGTAATAACCAACTAATAGACACATTATAAATACATATATGAGAGATAATAATTAATACACACCGAAAATAAATATACAAGCAAAGAAACGCATGACAAAGAGAACTTATATTTAGTTAACCAATCACCAACTGGCTACAAACATCGAAATTACCACCCAAACTTAGACATTGATGTTCCAAGTCTCAATAGTAGGTCATCCCTGAGCTAGGGATATGAATCCACAAGCACAGGTCTTAGAATGACACTCTATTTCCCAAAACAGTCAATAATCAATCTCTCATGGGTTTCTCAAAACACACAACAATCCCAATTTAGCATCTCTCTTTCCCTTCAGTTTGCACCACCCAAATAAAATGAATCCCCTTCACTGTCGCGATGTACCTTAGGATGTTGACCTCTTTCTAGGGATCCAGTGCTAGTGGTTAGGAAATATCAATACTGGAACTCTCATGATTCACATTTGTGAAAAAGGTTTATCAACATGCCAATGCATCTTAGGCCTACAAGCATCAATTCATTGCTGGAATACACTAGTAATTCCTACAACAAGCCAACCATGGTTTCTTACCTTCAACAATTTATTTTCCCTTCCCCATGCAAAACAAGATTGAGCAGAAAGTAGAATTAGAGAGGAACAACTCCAAAATGATTCTAGTAACAATGAATTGCCAATTGATTGAACCCCAAAGAGGCCACATGCAATATTTAGATAGAAAAACACTCGAGGCACAATGTGGTCTCCCCAAGAGACTCACACTCCCCCTCATTCTCCACCCAACAAAAACATGGGTAAACAATTAATTGATAGAAGGTTTTCCCCCCATTATCCCCCTCTCTCGTGAAATCATAGCCCCTATCTCTATCATTGTCCGTCTTGCAGCCAACGATGTATTTTATTATTAACAATGTTCAAATCATTACATTTGCTAGGCACTCTAGCCTTTCATTAACAACAAAATACATTATTAAATTGGAGATTCAAAGCTGAGGTATTACAACCTTTTTTTTCCCAAGTGTTTATATTAGGTGCTTCAGTGTGAGGAAATGGTTGATGGTGGAGTGCTTCAATTGGAAACTAGCTTGCCATTTAGCTCTTTTTTCCTTTTCATTTATCGATTTTCTCACTATTTTCTCCATAATATTTCCTATGAGCTTCATAAACATTGGTTCAATCATTATAGTTTTGTATTCCTCGAGTTGTTTTGTCTCCCAAGCTTTAAATATGGGGAAAATGAGATTTTTTACCAACTTCTTAGGAACCTCTCTTTGACCATATTGTGGAGAAAGGTTGTGTTGTGTGAACTAAGGGAATCATTTCCCCATTTCAGGCATTCTATTTACAACACTTAATTTCTTTTTTTTACCTAATTCCATCTACTTGATACCCTCCTACACATCCTATTTAGTGAAGACTTATTCTTATATGTTTATTTTCAATGGTTTTTTTCTCTCTACTATATTTTTATATGGAGTTATCATACAATATAACAACTAAATTGATGTGATATCATATCTACCACCTATTTTTGGGTCTGCATTTCCCTCCAAAAGGCTTTTAGGTTTTCCTTCACCATCTTCAAAATTTATTGTTGTCTTAAAATCACAAATTTAACTTTTTCCCTCTTAATAATCAACTTACATAAAGTGAGATTATCATTTCTCTTATCTCTCTTGTACATTCCAATTATCACATCAAAATATTCATTGAACCATGGACTTACTTGGAAATTGTTTGGCACTTCCCTTCCTTTCCAAAGTTTATTAGATTTGCAACTTTCCAATGTAGTTTGTATTGCCTCCATAAGCCCCTTTCATAAATCCATTGTTTCGTTGGTTTCCTTCATGAAACTCAATTGGTAGGTGATTCTTTCAATTTTTGTATTGAATATTTCTATATTTTTGTGGTAACAATAATTATTTTTTGTGGTACTTGTGTACTAGTACATTATCTCTCCAACCTCCTTGTTGTACACTTTATCTTTATTGAGAATAGATCATTATCTAATGGCATCTTCTTATGAAAATTATGGATTGTGAAATTTGTTATATTAGCTAGTGTGTTTACTAAAACCATTATGTAATCTAGTGCACTTTGACCATTACATGTGTAACACATGCCCCTCCCAACACCTTTCACTACTTAAGTCCATTACATATAAATATGATGTGTGTGTTGAATAGGTGTATAATCTCCTCAACAAAGGGTGTTACTTCCTTATTGTCATCCCCTAATTCATTTTTCTAAATTCCCCCCATCTTCAATGAACCATAGGGTGTGTGTGATTTCTATAACAATCACCATTTGGAGGTTCCTTATTCTCCCATTTAAGTCCACTAATATAATTATGTCCTTCTTTACTTTAAATTATGTTATGTCCCTTAGTAGGTGGTAGTACAACTCTTCACTAATCAATTCCTTGTTTCCTATAAAACTCTAATTTTGGGGGGAAACATATCATGCTACCAAGAAGATGCTAGTGGTTCCCTCTTGTATTTTGATCCAAACATATGTGATGATTTTGTTGGTTTTCTTCAACTTTATGTTGTCTTGTAAATCCTTTATGATGCATGTGATCACCCCATGTCCTTTATAACTACTTGATCCTTGGTTTCAAGCTAACGATATTTTGTGTCCTTGAATTTTTTAATTCTACAACTTCCATGTCCACAAGTTTCAAATAGTAGTATAATTCCCTATCCCTCTACTACTGGCCCCAAACCATGATCCTCCTCCAAGGTTAACTACTTATATTCCATAGTATTATTTTTATCTTTCCTTGGATCATGTGGGCTGTGTCTCCCAAATTTTGGCTTGTCTCTCTAAGCTCTTTGATCCTGGATTTGTCATTCCAAAGGATATCTCTCTTGCCTTGGTTCCTTTCTTATCTCACTATGTCCCACTCTTTCCTTCTTTCCTCTTATTGGATGGGTGCGAGAATTGCATCAATGAACCATTTGGATGACTTCAACCTCATTATTTATCACTTGATTTGAGCTCAGTCCCATTCATTCTATAGTGCAAACTTTAATAGTCTTTATCTACCTTCTTGAATTTGTCATTTTCCCACTTTTTCTATCATTTGTATTTTCCTATCCTCCCCACGATATATCTCAAGAAGAATATCATTGTCACTATTGTGCCTTGAACCTCATTTTTTCCCTTCACTCCTTTGATTATATTACTATTGGCCCTACTTTGTCACTCATGTTCTTCTAGGATAATATACCTCACCTCCTTCTGTGTAGTCATCTTGCTTACCTCAACCTCCCTCACCTAAGTGCTTGTATGTTCTTGTAATTTTTAGTCGTTCCTTGAACTTAGTTTCCACTTCTTTGGCCCTAAACAATAGTTCCTCAAATTATTCAATAATTGTGGTTTCTTGTCTCATCTCTTCCTCCTCTTCATATTTTTACCTTTTCTTCTCGACAATGATTTTATTCTATTTGTTTTATATATTTTGTAAAGTTCTAGCTAATTCTGTAGCTCAGTGTTTCCAATGCATATTTATAGGGTTTTGATGGCCTTTTGTTTTCTTTTCCCTTATGTTCTGATAAGCAAATTGTTTAACTTCACCTTTCCCAAACCAATTCATATGTCCAAACTGGTGATTAGGTTCTTATGGTTGTTTAGTTTTAGTTCATACACTTTTTTCATGGTTTTTTAATTGTAGTTCATACAATTTTTCTTAGGACTTTAATTTATTACCATAAGTACAAAGATTTCACCTTTGATGTTATGACCACAAGTTTGTAGGGTGCTTTTAGTTCTTTCTTTTTCCTTTCTTCATGAGGAATATCGATATCAATGCCACCATCTTCTCTTTCCTTAACCATTATTTCCTAGTAGATATATGTGGTCATGGCATCAAGGATATCACCCTCCCTTAGTGATTTCTCTATTACATTTTCATTTTAAATAGTCTTGATTTTCATTTCTCCATCCTCATATGCACCATCGAGATTTAGTTTGCCTTCTTTATTAAGATCACCAAGATTTTTAGTGGCATTTCTATCATAATGATTTTCATATGGAGATTCATTGTCATGTTGATTTAACTTGCATCCATCTAAACTAAGGTATAACATGATCATGTATATGGAGATTCATTGTCATATGGAGATTCATTGTCATGTTGTTGATTTAACATGATCAACATTCTTTCTACTTTCTTGACTTTATCATTCTAGGGAATCTAAATCACCACTCTCTTGAGGAACATTTAAATTATTATATTGTTTCACCCATTCCATCTTGACTTTATCATTTAGGGAATCTAAATCACCACTCTCTTGAGGAACATTTACATTATATTGTTTCACCCATTCCATCTTGACTCTATCATTCTAGGGAATCTAAATCACCACTTTACATTAGGTTCAAAATATTATATTGTTTCACCCATTCCATAAATGTAGCGTGATAAAGTATATTTAAATATCTTAAAGAAGGTTAAATATTGTGAAAGACAAGTATTAAATTTTTATTATTTAAAAAAAATTAAGAGAAGAGTAGAAGTTATTAGAATGGATATAATTAGATATTAAATTTTATTAATTACTATGTATATAAAAAAATCCATACAATGTTGACCTAAAACATTTCAACCATCACTAAAATGACACAGTAAAAATAAAAAAAATCCATACAATGTTGACCTAAAACATTTCAACCCTAGTTAGTGGTGAGTCATAGTCTAGTTAGCAGTGAGTTACCATCCACGTCATCTCCATGTGTCATGTTGTCATTGGATACCGGAAGTTTCCACATGTCATCACATGATTGGCCTCCATGTGTCCTCATGTGATTGGATATGAAATTTGCCACATATCATGATTTCAATGGTTACCACATGACTTTATTTCATTAGTTTCCATGTATTGTAAGATTATTGTTTAGGATAATGGATATAATTAGATATTAAATTTTATTAATTACTATGTATATAAAAAAATCCATACAATGTTGACCTAAAAAATTTCAACCATCACTAAAATGACATAGTAAAAAGAAAAAGAGCAGTGCACAAATTAATTAGTGAAACAATGGTGTATATAAGTGAATTATAAGTTTTAGATTAAAATCATACTAGTATAAATATATTAAATAATAAATATTAGTACAATTTAACATAATGATACAATAAAGGAGTAGATGTTGTCTATTTTTTAATTATGACTATTTAAAAAACAATGTCAATGCATTTTGAGTGAATGTGTCACTCATCATTAGAACATTGAGAAGTAGTAAGATAGAAGTGTTTTGAAGAAATTCTTTGATCATCAAGACACTAAGAGGGAGAAAGCTAAAATTTCTCACTTTTATCTTTCAATATGTTAGTGTTGTGATGATGAGTAAATCATTTCATGCTTCTTGGTGTCCTAATGACTAGGGCAACAAGAGGGAACTAAAAGGTATAAAATGTTTCACTCATCATTAAGGAACCAAGACACATTAACACTCCACTCATCATCAGGTCATTAAGAGGAAAAAATGTAGAAGATAACTTCACTCATCATTAGGGAACCAAGAGGATTTGAATGATTCACTTGTCATCAAGACACAAGGAGGAATGAAGTTTTTCACGCATCATCAAGGAACCAAGAGGTATGAAATAATCCACACTTCATCAAGATACCAAGAGGCATGAACATTTTCACACATCATTAAGGCACCAAGAGGAGTGAATTCTTCATCAATCATATGAGCACCATAAGGCATGACTATTTCATTCATCGTTTAGTCACCAAGAAGGAAGGAATATAGAGGTGAACATCATCAGAGCACCAAACACCATGAAATTCTTCACTCATCAATATCAGGAACCAAGATACATGAATGTTTAAATCATCATTAGGGAAACAAGAGGTAGGGAGATAAAATTAATCTTCACTCATTATTAGGGAACTAAAAGGATTGAAATGCTTCACACATAATCAAGTCAATGTTAGGTGTGAAATGTTTCAATGATCATTAAGAGAACAAGCGGTATGAGAACTTCACTCATCATTAGGGGACCAAGAAGTGTGAGCACTTCACTCATCATTAGGGAACTAAGATGGAAAGAGAGAGAAGTGAACTTCACTCATCATTAAGGCACCAAGAGGTGTGATCACTTCAGTCATCATTAGGGAACCCAAGATGAAAAGAGAGAGAAGTGACATTCACTCATCATTTAGACACCAAGGGGTGTGGAACATTTCCCTAATCATTAATGCACCAAGGGGTGTGAAACATTTCACTCATCATTAGGGAACTAACAAATATAAACACTTCAATCATCATTAGGGCATAAAGATATAGGAATATAGAAGTGAACATCACTCATCATGAGGCCACCAACGAGCTTGAGACAATTCACTCACCATTATGGAACCAAGGGGAGTGAATTCTTCACTCATATTTAGGGAACCAAGTGGAAGAAATATACAAGCGAATATTACTCATGATAATGGACCAAGAGGCTAAGCACTTCACCCATCATCAAGACACCAATAACCAAGAACAATTTACTCATCAGTAGGACACCAAGAAGTATGAACGCTTCACTCATTATCATGATACCAAGAAGCAGGGAGTTAGAACTAAACACTTCTATCTTTCTACCTCTTGGTGCCCTGATGATGAGTGAAAATTTTGAAACAACTCTACCTTCTTACTTATTTGGTGCCTTGATGATAAGTGAAGTGTTCACTCAAAACTCATTGACTTCTAATTTTATTCCTCTTGATGCATTGATAATGAATGAAGTGTTCACTTGAAACATTGATTAAAATCCACACGCCTCTTGATTCCTTGATAATGATTGAAGTGTTTAATCAAAACACAACAACATAAACTTTACTCATGCAATTGTAAACCATAAAAATTTTAAATAATATATTAAATTGAAATTATCAATTCTAAAATTTGTAACCTCTACTAAGTTAGTATTGTTTGTATGTATACTCCATAAACAACTCGACAATGTTTAATTTTAATTTTTCATTGTACTTAATATCTTATGCAGCATTACCATTAATAACCATTATTATCTCTATGATAATAATAATTTTATAATTTCAAATAAATATTAAAGTAAAATACTTATATATAAGAAATACATTTTACCTTACATTCACACACATTCACATTACATTACATTCCATCTTAACATATTCAAACATCAAAACTTTACCTTACTATTTTGACAAATTCCATCTTAATACATTCAAAGGTCAAATCTTTAACTTTACTATTTTGAGAAATTTAACCCTATTTGAACATAGATATAGATGGAACTCGCTTATGATTGACATTAACCTTTGGAAGATCCATTCATTTGTACAAATATTGAACAAAAGATCCCTACAATGGAAAATTCCATATAAAGCAAAAGATAAATTTATTGAAATTTACAATTTCAACAATGTTAGCGAATAAGTCAATGTGGTATATTAAAATCTTAAAACACTGTAACTTATTTTTTCAATTTTTCAAGTAAGGTTAGTGATTTAAACTTGTATTTGTCAACTTGAACACTCGAAGCAATAGTTCACCTCGCTTGGTCATAAGTCTGAAATCTGTTAAGAAATGTTCCGGGTTTCTTTGAATGAGAAGTTAAGTTTTGTTAATTTGAAATTTGTAAGTGATTCAAATTTGGGTAGTTTTAATGATTACTTAGTTAGGGAGGAACATAAGGTTTTAAGAAGGAGATTAGGATAAAACCACCTTTAGACCTAAAATAAGTTCTCAAATTCTTCTAGTTCATTAGTTTATTGATTATAGTGGAGCTTGTTAGGATTTTGAAAACCTCACAAGGCACTAGTCATTTAGCAACAATGGTATCCTACCTAGGAGTGTCAACAACCC
>JASDQU010011994.1:4701-61400 GCA_032191745.1 Picea mariana
TCCTTCTACTCTCAGAAAGTATTTTCCAACAGTTTCATCTTCTTTCATCTATAGCTTTTCAAACTATACTCTGTAGGTTTGAAGCTTGGCATCTTTCACCTTCTCATTACCTTCATAGCTGTTAATGAGTTTGTCCCACATTTCTTTAGCAGTTTGAAGATGCATCACCTTCATAAAATTGGCTTCTGCAAGTCCATTCAAGATAGCATTCATTCCCTTAGCATTAAAGATAAATTCTAACTTATCATCCTTGGAATCTAGCACGACAGGATTTATGTATCCAGTTTCTACCACATCCCATACATCAGCTCCTAAGGCCATTAAGTATGATCTCATTCTAACCTTCCAGAAGGAAAAATTCATTCCATCAAATAGAGGAGGCCTAGTGACTGAAGTCCATTCATGGCTTGTCATGTTTAAGCTCTAGGATCTACCCTTAGATAAAAGGGGGCCGACTCTGATACCAATTGTTGGACAACTAAGAGGGGGGGTGAATCAGTTGTTACCGTGCTTAAACAATTATGATTCTTTTAAACTCTTTGCTGAGACACTAAATGATGATCACAATAATGCATGGAAATAAACAATGGCACATTCAACATCAGTCACATATATGAGAAACACAGAGACAGATATTTCCTGAGGAAACCCATACAGGGAAAAAAACTCTTTTTCTTTATATGATAAGTAATAGTTACATTCTTTACATTATCATACATATGAGCACCAACTCATAATGAGGCTACAACCTCTGTTTTGCAGGATGCTACTTGCTGAGAGCACCAACTCTCTGTTTTCTCTAGCACCCACTAGAAGGAAGCACCAACTCCCTGGTTTCTCTAGCACCAACTAGAAGGAAGCACCAACTCCCTGGTTTCTCTAGCACCAACTAGAAGGAAGCACCAACTCCCTGAGTGTTTCCAGCACCAACTGGATGGAAGCACCAACTTCCAATCATACAGGCACCAACCTGTAGAACAGAGAACAAGAGTTCTCCCTTGCACCACCCTGCCACCCTGGTTTCTCTGGCTGCAACTAGATGGAAGCTACAACTCCCTGTTTTCAAGCACCCACTTGAACCTTTGAGGACAACAGTCCTCCCGATCACCTCCCAAACACCCTGAAATAAAAATCTTTGCTACTAAAATTTATTACAGTGATATGATGTTCAACAATGGCTTACCAAACTTATCACTGTTCAGCAACATTTCGTTGCTCTGTCTGCCTCATTGCCTTCCTGCACACATGACTTGCGCTATCTGTTCTTTTTCTCTTTATGCTCTGTGTGCCACGTCCATTCAATGCACATATCCTCTTCTGTTCAATTCAGCT
The DNA here is from genome assembly GCA_032191745.1 of Picea mariana. Taxonomy (NCBI): domain Eukaryota; kingdom Viridiplantae; phylum Streptophyta; class Pinopsida; order Pinales; family Pinaceae; genus Picea; species Picea mariana. The sequence goes on from JASDQU010011994.1 coordinate 6,034, forward strand.
GCTGCACTCTCCTTCTTCTTCACACATGAATCACCTTCACCAGCTACAATCACAGCAAAACTCCAACAGCAACAACAACCCAATCTCTTCTCTGTACCATGTATTTATAGCTTCTGTGCACCTTGTGCATGCAATGTTCGCCATGCCTCTGCATGCATACTCTATGTCGTTATCCTCCACCTCTCGAGTGCTCTATCTGATCATCATCATGACTCTTCAGCTTCTCTAGTGGTTCACCCCACGTGTCCAGTATCACTGGGTGTTATGCAGAGATTCCTTAGCCTCTCTGGCAGTTGAGACTCTTCATCTTCTCTGTGACAGTCGAGCTCACCTTCTCTGTTTCAGTTACAGCCTCAATCCCATCCAGCTGTCAATCGCCTCCACGAGTTGTCTTCATTCCACTGGCAGATTCCATGTGACTCTTCTGCTTCTCTGGAAATCACACCGAAGTCTCTTCGCATCCTCTGGTAGAAATCATCAATGGTTACTAGCAGTTTCATTGTGTCGTACAACAATAGCCCTTCGATCTTGTTAAAAATCACCTGCATAGTTGGATTAACTCTGAAGGGTATTGTCGTTATTTACTCGTTTCACACTTTCGCTGCGAACTTATGATCTTCATCAACCCTGATCGACGGTTTATGATCTTGATGAATCAACGGTCTTGATCTCATCATGATATCGCATCTCGTCGTTCTTTCGATGGATATTCTCATCACTCCAAGTCACGATAGGCGAGACTCAGAGATGGATCTTAGATCAATGGTCCACATATTTTGGTGTATTGATGGTCAGGATCTTTTCGTGATCTCGCATCTCGCTGATCTTTTGATGGAGGTGCTCGTAACTACAAGTTGCGATAGGCGAAACTCCGATATGGAGCTTTATGGTGCTTTGATCTTTCGCCACACGTCCTCTTGATCCAACGATCCACGATTAAATCATGATCTCACATCTTGCTGTTCCTTTGACTTTCTAGTCAGCGACATGATGATATTTCGCCACGTGTCCTCTTGATCCAACAGACCACGATTAAATCATGATCTTGCATCTCACAAATTCTTCTTTGTTTATTTTGTCTCTCCATATTGCGATTCATGAACTTTGACACGGAGTTGAACCAACGGTCCAGATATGAACTTGTTTCAACGGCTACCATTGGATCGCGATCTCACATATCACGAAATCAGCATTCTTGATGCATTGGTTTCTTTGCCTCTCCAAGTCGCAATCCCCGAAACTCCGATACGAGCCATAATCAACTGTCTAGATTCATTCTTGATTCAATGGCTGCGATTGCATCACGATATCGCATATCATGAAATCGAGGTTCTTGATGTCAAGTGATTTTGTCATTTCAAAGTCCCGATCCCCGATTCTCCATGCAGAGGATCAACATTCCAGATCTCATTCTCGATCTGATGGCTCATATTAAGTCGCAATTACGCCCGCTTCTCCTTGTTCTTTAAGGATCGTGCAGGTTCTCCTCGATCCAACGGTGGTCGGGTCCTGCGCTTGGATCTAATGTCTGAGATCTGTCCTCCTTTTTAGTGCGCTCTTCTTGTCTTCATTCAAAACTGACAGCTCTCGTTCTTTTGGGAATATTGAATGGATCCAACGATCAGAAATGCTTCTCAAGATTTCGAACATTTTATCAACCTGAACTTATCTTTTGTTTGCCTGGTTGTGGTGTCGGTCTTCCTAAATATCACTGCGCTGCTGATCATCGATGTTGTACTCAAGCCATCATCATTTTTGTACCATCGTTGTTGTACTTTCCATCAATGAAAAGCATACGCCGCCTGTGAAACATGCCAAACATCCTCTGCACTATCTCTTCTGATCTTATTGAGGTTGCTCTGCAGTGTCTTCCCAAAATACTTCTGGTGCCTGTTTGTTACATTCTTCCTGTACTCGTGCCATCTTCATTTTTGTACTTGCCAACAATGACATGCATATGTTGCTTGTTAAACATTTTCCAACACATGAGACATATGGAAGACTCTGGCAGCATAGACTCAATGATGGAACCATGATATGTAGGAGGCATCAATGAAATTCTCCATAGGGACTAGAAGAGTAACCAGTCGATAGAGAAAACTCTTTATAACTAGCTGAGCTTCCTAAGGCCATTCTAAACCAAAAATTATGATGACAAATGGACTCAATAAATTCGTGATATGTTCAAAGGCGACATGAATACTGCCAATATAATATAATAATCCATTCATTCCCATAAATGGATGAGAAAAGAGTATTTCTATTAATATATGATCAGCAGAAGTGAAAATGTTACAAACTTCCATTTCAGCATGGTTCGGAATCGAGAAACTAAGTTCCTTCCAGTTGGGCCTCCACCACTTCAATCCTCCACCAAAGGAAAGCTCAAAGAAGAGAAACAATGAAGTTATCAATCAAATAAGGGAAGATCTTGGGGGATGAACACTATGTTCAGACTTAAATAACAAAGGGATGCAGACTCAATATGAAGTAAAAAATTTCTCCAGAGTAACTTTGCTCTCAAAGTTGAATTCTTTCTCCTCTTTGCCATAGCTCGGAATTGGCCCATTTATAGCCTTCAAATGGAACTGAAGGGTCGATTCAGAACATTTCTAGTATATGGAAGGCCAAGGATCATAGATATCCTATCTTGACATGGAAACTCGACACTAATTTTCATTTTTTGGGCACAAATCCCAATGTACATGGATTGTAGTGGTACAACCTGTGTATACGCATGTTATATGGTAGGCAAGATGTGTACATGTGGAAAAATATGTATTTTTAGCTCTGGTATTTACAAACATGGATGATAAGTTTGCATAGGGAAATGGAAAAAATGTCTTATGTGCAAGATTGCGTAGGTTGAGGCAAATATTGCTATAACACTAGGGGTCGTCTTTACAAATACCACCATACAAATACATGTTGACCAATCCACAAAAAGGGGATTTGATCTTATACAAGACCCCACTTGATCAATAAACAAAAGGGGATTTGATATATATAATAATGACTCAAATATAAGTATAATATTCTTTGAAGTTACAATAATTCAATAGAAATGCATGTGGGGGAATCATCATTGCATTGATGAGGAAACCTTGATTCTTGTCCAAAATATTGATTCTTACTAGGATCTCACTTATCGGGAAGTGGATGCTCCTTTTCTTACTTCTACACTGAGGTCCAAAGCACATAAGGCTATCAGATCCACCTTTCCTGTAGTCCTGTCCTGAGAGTTCATCAAATATATGCTACTGTGAATCCCCGTTTGGAGTGTTGAGTGTGCCTTGTCCTAAGATTGGTCCAAAGGATGAAGGTCAAAATATTTTCAGGATCCCTTCATTTGGTTTATCTCATCGATTTGACCAAGTCAAGTCCCTTGTGATTTTCTTGAGGTTTAAAAGGCATAAGCCTCTTCATACTGATCTCTACTAGTTTCTTCTTTCGGCCTCCCCTCTCTCCAAAAACCCAGGACCTATTAAGTTTCATGGATGTAGGTCCTTGTCATGTCATCACCCAATTCCTACTTGCTTTTGTCGTAATCAATTTCACACATTGCAGACTAATTACTTAAGAACATATTCCTTTATTTGATTGTATTCACTCTCTTTGCAATCTTATCAGGTCTGCCCTCCGAAACGTTCAACTAGACTATATTGACATGTGTCTTGTGTCCGATTGGCATCGATCTCCTTTTATCATGTGAGTTGTTATTTGTGACATTGATTTGTCGCATGACATGTCGTCTTCTTCCCCTTGGTTTCTTTCCATTCGTCCCATATGAATTTGAGTGTTCTTTATCACTGTATGACCTAGCTACCGACCTTGACATTCAGTTACTTGAAACTTACCTGGTATATCTTACTTGTATTTTCTGGATCCCTAGGTGCATAACCCTAACTAATGTGGAACCATGACAGACATGGAACCTTGACTCATGTGTCACTCAACCTTATTTTCCTAATTTGAATTTGTATTTGTATTTTTATTTTTGTTTATTTATTATTTTTGTATTTATTTATTTCCATTTGTATTTTACCCTTGGTTTTGCAAAACCACATGGTTTGATTGCACATGGTAACTGCCTATGGTTTTTTATTCCCCTTGGTTTTCCCTAGAGTTACCTTAGATATTTATTTTTTTTACATGGGGAAAATCATGTTCACTTTCAAAATGTTTTTACATGGGTTAAATATGTTTTCACATGGATCAAATTTATTGCATGGTGTGTTTTACATAAAACCGTAATGTATAAAATGTAAATTCTCATTCTCACTTCCCATAAAATTAGAAACGATTTGACTTTTCATATATATATATATATATATATATATATATATATATGTATGAAAAGTCAAATCGTTTCTAATTTTATGGGAAGTGAGAATGCGAATTTACATTTTATACATTACGGTTTTGGTTTTATACATTTTATGGGAAGTGAGAATGTGAATTTACATTTTATACATTATATATTCATTTCATTTGTTTCTTTTTTGGTTTTGATTTTTTTTATCCCCTAAATTATAGGTTGTATATTTTCATTTTATTTTCTTATTTAATTTCATTTTTCCATTTTTTCCCTCATTAAAATTTAACGTAATATTTCATGGGACATATTTATAGGCTTCTCCCCATTGGTCTATATCTCCACTTCATGGTAAATTTTATTGAGAATTACCATTAATACACACCTCCTATATTCATGGAATACCCTCTTCCCTTCCTCAAATACTCTTGAAAACTTAGAAATATAAATTTAATAATTCAAGATCATAGGAAATAACCATCGTGACTTAGGCCTAAATCAACATTATCGGTAACATGATTATTTTAATGTCTTTCAGGTCATCTAAATTACACTCATCGGGAAGCCCTCATCGGGGTCAATCCTGACTTTTCTTTCTCGATAATATCATTTCGATGGCCCATTAGGATGCTTCCATTGAAATGGTTTTATTTGCTAAATTTACCATAAGACCCTGATGATATGTTATCAGAGTGAGGAGTGAGTTGTGCTATTAGAGGGAGGAGTGAATTTAGTCCATTGGAATAGTTTACCTGATCCTGATCTGACCATCAAAATGTATGACCATCGAAAACTTACTTTTACCCAAACCTACCTTCACCTTTCAACCATAAGACCTCGACGAGCCATCAAAATGTGCATTATTTTAATATATTTTTGGGGGAATGAAGTATTGGAAATAGTATTATTTTAATATTATTTATATCCAATTGGAATGGACTAACTCCAACAATCCATCAGAGTGGTGAGCTAGCACTTTATTTTGTGTAGGTTAATTTAATTAATTTAATTATTTTTGTATTTTTATTTATTTTTATTTTATTTCCCTATTTTCACTTGGATTATTGGCCACAATTACAATACAAACCCTAGGTCTTATGCCTTCTCTAGGTTCTTATACAAATCAGGTAAGGGGGATAAAACTATTTAAACCATTCAATTTTGGATTTTCTTACGCATGTGGGATTTTTATTTTCAGGTTAAAGATGAATGGCCTAGATTCACCCACAACCAGATCAAGGGTTGTTGAACATTGATTTTCAAATGAACATATCTTGAGTTGCATGTGTCGAAATTGAGCCCATGATACCTTGTTGGAAAGGTATCAAGACTAAGAATGCATTGGGAGAGGACTTCAAGCCAAAATAGTAATGGAAAACCTAAGAAATCATAGAAAATAGAAGGTCACGAATTTGGGGGGGGGAATTGATTGTGCAAACTTCAAACAGCCATGTATGAGGCTAAAAGAAATGAAATCAAGCCTAGGATAGATTGACAAAAATATAAAAGAGAGTAGAAAATGATGACACAAAAATTATCGACAAATTGATGGTGGAAATAGTTAGAAATTGTTGAAAACAAAAGATTCTTGAGATTAATTAGAAAATCGGTTGTGCATGTTTAGGCATTCATATATGAAGCTAAAAGAGTCGAACCCAGAACTCCAAGGGCACAATGGAAGGATGAGACAAAGAAGAATAATATGGGATGATATTATTTAGAAGGCTAACATTATAAATTCCCAGAATAACTTGAGGAACAAAAAATGACACCAACAAGCAAAGTTAATAATATTTGTAAATGAATACTTTTTGTAAAAGGAATTAGGGAAAGAATAACTAATCAAGAGTGTTGGCACAGGGGTAGACCCAGGTTTCAACGCTTCAACAATGCACCAAAAAAACTCTAACTACCAGCCCTTTCGGCAACACCTGCGAAGCAGGTGAAGTCTCACCCAAGGTAGAGGCAGGGGTGGTTGCAGGACTCTAGTGTCTGCAACCTTAGCTAGGACATAGATATGTGATCATAACACCTTAACAGAGAACTTAGTAGTTATAGTTCATTAGTATTTAAACTTTGTTTACAGCGTAGATAAACCCTAATTACATAGTAGCGCAGTATTCATCTAGATATAATATATTCAAGCACTAAGAATATCAACATAGATCAGATCTAGCATCTTATTCGCATCGTTAGGCACTATGTTATCATATTAATCTAAGAATACATCGTTACACTAAGCAGTAATCATATAAATAGTAAAACATTCACAATGCACAAAGTAACCACAACACAAGATATACGTGGTTCACTCCCAGCCTAGGGCTACGTCCACCAACTCTTCTCTTCTTTATTATCTTTGGTCAAGCTTCTTACAGGCACATAGCATCAATATCCTACTTTGCAGAAGATAGGAGATCAACATGCACCTCACCAGATCTTCCTTCCCTGAGCTAAGTTACAACACAACACCTTTACACAATTTCTATAGTCACTTGAACTTAGCCTTGCAAGCTTCACATAGTATGCACAAAGCATGTACAACTATCACTTGCACTTAGCACATCATCACATAGATTTTTATATCATCCTTCACGCCTCTTTTTACATCTCCTAAACATTTGTTTATACATTACAAAATGGGCCTAAACATGGGTAAACCCATGGGCCAACATCCCCATGCCCGTTACATAAGCCCAAAACCCAAAAATACCTAAAAAGGGGCTGAGATTCTATGATCTCTACTTTGATTTGTGCTCTGCCTTTGATAGCCTATCAAAGTCCTAAAATAGGTCAAATCTGACCAAGGATATCCAAAACTTGGTCAAGGGCCAACAGGCCCCCAAAACTCACATGTGACTCGTCCCGAGTCACTCTGCTTTGGTTAGTTTTTCCTCAAAATCCTCAAGCTTGGATTGACCTGCTTCGACTTGTTGTTGCGCCAAGGCCTCCTACTCGTTCAACTTCTGAAGAATTGCCTCATTCACAGGTCCTTCCAATCATTGCTCAACTGTAGTGACTACTTGATCTAGTTCTGCTCCTCATCCTTCAATCTCCTCAAATAGTTGACAAGATGCATCCTGGACTAGCTAGAGCCTCTGAGTCACTTCCATGACTTTGCTCTATATGGCGTGGACTTGGTGTTGAAAATTGCATTGTTCCTGTGATCTTTTCATTCTTTCAACTGTAGATAAGAGCTTCAACTGTGCATGTACCATTGTTGCTTGTTGCTTTGCATCCTGGAGTTAGAACTCTAGTGTCTTTAGTTCAGGGTCTTCAGTAAGTTGTTCATAATTCTGTGCACTACAATCACTAATTTTTTTACATTCTGTGGAAAAGGTCTTGATTATCTCATCTACACTCTAGGAAGTGGCTTCTCTTTGGTCGTGTACATCCTGCTGAGTGCTTGGAACTGAATGTATCTCTAGATCAGTTATTCTCTGTTGAAGTTGTTGAATGGATTCAACGAGCTTCGCTACTTGATGCTCTACTGGGTACTCCTCCTTTTCCTCTAATCCCATCACAGAGCGAAGTTCTTTGCTGACTACTTCTTTTACTCCAACCTGCTCGGAGAGCGGTTGTTCCTTCTCTCGCTGGATTTTTTCTTTCTCTTCTTTCAATTTTGACTGGAGGGAAGCCTTCTACTTCTGTGCAATCCTGTGTTTCTCTATTACTTCCTCTTGTGCTTGCTTCAGGGCCACTGTGGCCTGTTCTTTTTCTTCTTGTGCACAACGAAGGTGAACTTTGGTCACATCAGCTATTCTGCAGAGATGGGTAGGATCATCTCCCAACTCTGGTTCTTCTAATGGTGGGGTCATAGTGGACACTGCATGGCTGGAGTGAAGGGAATGTTGTACCCCTCTGATTTCTACCTCAATTCTATCATACATGGCTTCTTGTTTGGCTTCAGCGTTCTGCAAAAGATCCTACGAGGCATTTGATATGGTTGCGATGATGAAGTCAAAGTCATTGAGCATGAGTACAGTCTGTAGCTTAGTATTAGTAGCTTTGGACTTCTTCCGAGAAGTAGGTTTCGTGGGGGAAACCTTCATTTTCTTAGATGGATCAGTCTCATCAACGGGATCCCTAGGCGGTGTTACTTCACCTTGCTTCTTTTGATCTTCTTTCCCATTGTTCTCTTCCTTATATACTTTGTTGTTACCTTCTCCTCTAGGTGATTCTAAAGTAGTTTCTTCTGATGCACTACTCAGGTTATATACCTCTTCTATATTCTTCCTTCTGTTGATTCCAGGTGTGTCATGTGCTTCACAAGTGACCTCTGAGCTTTCAATTTTTTTAGGATCAGACAATTCCATAGGGTCAATAGGTATAAGGAGCTTTGTAGGCTAGTCCTTAGTTATATCTTCTAGGTCCTCTTATGTGGACTTATAGTATTATTGAAGCTCTTCTTTACTCTCATATTCGTTCATAGTGATGTAAATGAAGTGTTGATCTCTACAGAACATCATAAGTGTCCTGGACCGGTGTAGAGTGTTCGCGTCATATGAAGGACAGCTTCAATATCCCTCTTTAACTGGAGATAGTATGTATGGAATACTGTGTTTGAATGCCACTATTTTCCCATATCACTCGAATACCAGAGCGCAGTGAAATTTGCAGCGAGCGGCTCGAACGACTCAATATCGGGGAAGGTCACACCTTCTGGCATATCCCAAGCTATAAACGTGATGAGGATCAGGAGCTGACTAAAGTGGAACTCATAGCCTTGATCCTAAGCTTCGCGGCAATCCAATTCTAACTGGTTGACTAAGTACATTGCGCAATTCATCTGTAGTCCTTCTACGCATTTCCCAGTGAGGTCAACAACAAACCCCGTGATCTGTGTAGGTATTTTCTTTCTCACTAGCTTCCCTAGCTAGCAGGCTAGGCGCACTACGCCATTCTGGATGAAAGCTACCTTGTAGCCTCGTGTTCTTGTTTCTACATCACCATAGGTATCTTTAATCCTTTGTGCCAGTGCACAGTCTGCAGGCTTCCCTGGGTAGAAGTCTTGTGGGTCTGGTCCCTACATACTCAATTTGATGATCCTATGGATCAGCGCCAAATCGATGGTGATGCATCTCTATAGACATAGATAGCCGCCATGGTAGCATGACCATAAGAGCTTAACGCATATGTTAACTTCCTGGTGCCTTCCAAAATGTGGTATCTTCATTACATTTAGGATAGTAGACTGTGTGAGGTTCATAGTCCATGGTTAGGGGATTATCCTTGAGTTCTTTCCCTTCATCATAGTCAAGTACCTGTGAGGAGAAAACATGTTGTGGTTCTTTCAATCCCCTATGTTGGAGTCACTGAATTTTAATGTCATGATCTTGTTTAGCTAGGTTTGAACTGGATGTATCCCCTTTGGGAGGTACATAGTAACCAGGGCATAATCAAAGTCCCATGGGACATTGTCACGACTCACTGCGTCGAGCAGGGACGGGATGTAGTCAGGTAGGATAGATGGGATCAACTTCACATTCACCAAGTCATCTAAATGCTTGTTTATTTTATTGGCTACGGCTCAGAATGGTCCAGATCTGTGAGCAGTCGACAGAGAGTCTTGCACTCCTCTAATCGATGAAGCTTGAATCCCTGTAGACATTACTTTTTTGGCCATTAAATCGATTAGAACTTCTTCAACTGACTTCTCTATGGCACTGAGTTTGTTTGACATGCACTCTCTTGATCGAATAACTCAGGTCGATGAATGAATTCTCAATCTAATAGAGTAGGTGTCGATCTCAATAAACACAATGTGGTAGCAATGAGTTCTTCTGTTGGCTCGGATACAATTCATTAAAGTGTTCTCGGTGCAATAGTCGATGAACTAAGTAGACAATGAGGTAGCAGATCTCTCCAATGGGTCAGAAGCCTTCATCAATGTAGTTTTGTTTGTTATGGCGTGGTCCCAATGGTCTAATGGCGAGATTTATGGTCATAACTATTGTTCTAACCGTTCAATAGCATTGGTCTAATGGTCATAATTCCTCCAACGGTCATATCACTCTGCCATGGCGAAGTGCCACTTGGCATTGTTATGATGTCCCAACGAAGTTCTATTTTTTTAAACCTACCTTCTGTGAATTCTCCTCTGGAACCTCCTGCAAGTTTTTAATCTTTGATCTCTTCTTGCTGAGCTTTCTAGCCTTTTTCCCTATGATATGCATTACTGGGTTCCTCTTCCCATTCTGATTCTTATCTGTACTCAACATAGTAACTTTGCGCTATTGATATTATTTCATAGGGTTAGAGAGTAGTACTTCTTCTCTATCTGAGGTAAGTGCTCTACTCTTCTGTATAGACAGATATTGTAAGTCTTCCTGGGTTCTTTCATCTTCAACATCCAGATAGTTGGTCCTCACTAGCTTCAACTAGTCCTCTTGTTCTTTTAGTAAGTGTGTTATCCTATTTGTCATGAAGTATCTTAGTTCTTGCTTCTTCTGTTCTAGGGCTTCCTCTTCTTTTCTTCTGGTCTGATCCTTCTCAATCTAGGTTTTTCCTAGTAACATAGAAAATGTGGCGTTTCTCTCAATAAATTTAACCACCTCAAAATCTTCCTTTGTTGAAGTTCCATGAGCACTCATAGATATCTGGGTAAGTCTTCCACATAGGGTTATCATATTTCCTCTAAATAATCCTATTCCTCCTAATGAAGGACTCATAGCAGGCTCTCCAAAAATTTCCCAAGTTCTTTCTATCATGATATTCACCTGTGTTTCCTCATCTAGAACACAGTCAATGTCGAAGTCTCATATTCTTGTTTCTATGAACTCCTTTTATTTGAATATCTCAGATAAGTTTGTATTTCTATGATCATTCATGTTTTCTTTCATTCGTAGTAATGCAGTCTCTAATTCTTTCTGGGGTTTTGCCATGGTCTTAGTTTCTTGGCCTTCCTCAGGGTTTTCTGGTCTCATGTTCATTCTTTCAATCTTAGTAATCATTCTAGGGAAATCCAAAACTTCATGGTCCATAGATTTACAACAAAGGAAAGTAGGACCTCTACCAGGGCATTCCTTAGCAAGATGTCCCGGTCTTCTGCAACTATAGCAAAGAGTTAATCATCTCTTTCTCTTGAACAATTCCCAAACTTTCCTGTACTGCGCACTAGGATCACAGTAACTAACTTGAAAAACATTCTTTCTAGGATCTTGCATCCATTTGTTAGTCCAAAAATTCTTTCTATGCATAGGAATAACATACCTTTCATTATTTCTATCAAATCTATTCATATCAAATCTTATTTCTTCTAATTGTGCCCTAGTTTTCAAGCTAGGACAAAATTTATCAAACATACCTAGATCCATACTTTTGAAACAAAAATTTCCACTTATCTTACTTTTATTAAAGCACAAAGATTTCAGATCTTACCTCTTTAATAAAAACATTTCACTGATCTTACCTCTTTTCTTCAGATTTGCCTCCTTTCTTAGCACAGAGCTTCATAATCAAGTAGAATACCATGCACTAAGGCAACAAATCTACGCACAAAGATTTATCTTTTCTTCAGTTCCCAGCAATTACAGCTTTATTTCCTTGCAACGGAACCATTTGTTGTCACAGGGGCAGACCTAGGGTTCAACGCTTCAACAATGCACCAAAAAAACCCTAACTATCGAGCCTTTTGGCAACACCTGTGAAGCAAATGAAGTCTCACCCAAGGTAGAGGCAGGGGTGGTTGCAGGACTCCAGTTTCTGCAACTTTAGCTGGGACATAGATATGTGATTTTAACACCTTAACAGAGAACTTAGAATTTATAGTTCATTAGTATTTAACCTTTGTATACAGTGCAGATAAAACCTAATTACAGAGTAGAGCAATATTCATCTAGATCTAATGTATTCAAGCACTAAGCATATCAACATAGATCAGATCTAGCATCTTATTCACATCATTGGGCACTAAGATATCATAATCATTTAAGCATACATTGTTACAATAAGTAGTAATCATATAAACAGAAAAAAATTTTACAATTCACAAAGCAACCACAACACAGGATATACGTGGTTCACCCCTAGCCTGGGGCTATGTCCACCAACTCTTCTCTTCTTTATTATCTTCAGTCAAGCTTCTTACAGGCACATAGCATCAATATCCTACTCTGTAGAAGATAGGAGATCTATGCACACCTCGCCAGATCCTCCTTCCCTGAGCTAGGTTACAACACAACTCCTTTACACGATTTCTACAGTCACTTGCACTTAGCCTTGCAAGATTCACATAGTATGCATAAAGAATGTACAACTATCACTTGCACTTAGCACATCATCACACATATGTCTATATCATCCTTCGTGCCTCTTATTACATCACCTAGACATATATTTATACATTACAAAATGGGCCTAAACATGGGTAAACCCATGGGATGACATCCTCGTTCCTGTTACATAAGCCCAAAACCCAAAAATCCCTAAAAAGCAGTCGAGATTCTACGATCTCTTCTTCGACTTGAGATCTTCCTTCGACATCCTGTCAAAATCCCAAAATAGGTCAAACCTGACCAAGGATATCCAAAACTTGGTCAAGGGCCAACAAGGGGTCTCTTCAATTTCTATTTGTAACATTCACATTTTCATTTTTGAAAATGTAAAGAAAAATCAAAATGCGAAATGACAAAATAAAGGGAAACAAAATGAATAGTCACAAGAGTTGAGGAGTCTCTCTTGTCTTATAAAAGAGAACTTGTTGAATGTATGAAGGGAATTTTTCCCATTGCATATACTATTGATACTTTTATTTTTGGATATATGAAGAGCAGAAGACATTTTGAATTCATAATTATTTTCAAATGTTTGTTGGATTACTCTACACATGTATTTGTTGTTTAAGTTTTATGGGTGTTGATCATATGGACTATTTCTATGCTTAGTATTTATAATTATTATGATGTTGTGATTTCTAATGAGTACATGGATGGTGTTATAGGCCTCCTCTTCAACTACTTGAGATTATATCTCAAATATTATTATCTTAACATATTTTCAGTTGTTGCGAACTATTTCTATCATCAAAATATCATTTTAAAATGTGCTCATCTATTAGTTTTGCTCCTACATGATAGCTTAGACGTAGTAGTTGTAGAATAGTTTTTTTTCATTTTAGAGTAGGTTTATAATTAATTCAAAATTAGTGGGGGGAATTTCATTGTCTTTCCCCTCACTAGAGGGGAAAATCCCCCTATATTGGGTCGAGGTACAAGAAGAGCATTAACTTCCTTAAAAGATGGTTCTATTCCTAAGCTACCCCAAAACTATCTAAATTGAAATACAAGAGAGAGGAAAGAAGATCAATAGGTGTACCTTTGGTACTAACGTCTACTGTAAACCTCTTTCGCCTTTGAAGCTTCCTATATTGTGGGCCTGCTCCCAAAATTGACCTACAAAATCTTAGAAAAACAATGCTACAAAATACAATCTCTACTTGTCACTTTCAATATTCATATATAGGAATAGATGCATTAATCAATAAAAGAATAAATAAGAAATGTATTGGGACAAGAAATAACTCTTTTATTCAATATAAAGATCAGAAAGATTACAACCTTCTTATTGGAAAACGCTCCATGAACCAGGTTTGGGCTCTTGTTATTGTTGCTCCAAGTGCAACATTCCCATGCTTGCCTCTCATAACCAACTGATATATTTAGGAAAAGGGAAAGGGTTGTATAAGGAGAAAGGGATGGAGGGGGAATGTTGAGGCCAAATCTCAGAAAGGGATGCAAAAGTTGGGCTAGCAGGGGAAAGGATTTTGGCATAATTTAGTTGTTCTCTTGCTTGTTCTTGTAAATTGGACCCCAAGACCTATTTTTATATGAGAAAACTATGGTTATTTAGTTTGGGGATGAGATACAATGTGTAATATGGTTTGGAAACCCTTGATAGCCCATAAAATCCATTGAATTCCTTGCAATTATATATTTTTTGCAACTTTTGGGGGTAAACGTGGGTTTTCTAAAATGCAGCTCGTGTATGTACATGGGATAACTAGTATGTAGCTAGCGTGTAAACGCGGGATATGAGTTTAGCAGGGCACATAGATGTTCCAAAAAATAGTTTTTTAAGAAGGATCCTCATTAATAATTTGGAAAATTGTGTAATTGGAAAGGCTAATGCCATTTATTCATAGGTAGGGAATTTTCGGACTATAATAGATGCCCCCTAATGTGTGAGGTCAGAAGAGAAACTGATGGCTGGAATACATTACAATACTTTTACCAATGCTAAGGCACATATTCGAGTGAGCCCGAGACCAGAGTTCAGGAGGTGTCATCTACAAAACAATGATAATCTCTCTGAGGTGGGCATACCCATGCTCAAGATGAACTAATCATGGCTTCCAATCAAGTACACCACAAATCCATGTCATAGAAATGTATATATAAAGTGTAGGTGTGAGTAATAAACAATGGATCTACATTTCAAAATCATTTTAAAAGATACAAGTACAATATAATATGCATCTTCAAGAAGCATCAACGCCTGTGGTTGGATATGAGGAGCTTCATAACTAGAGCAACAACTTCAAGATATTCAAAACTCAGGTAGGAGTAAAATAGGAGTGTAAGACTCACTACCCTAAGGTCTTCGACATGTCGTCGGGGAAATAATAGAGGATATCGATCATTAGTCATAGAACTTCATAGATTTTGAGTCCAAACTTGACTAGACTCTCAGGATATCCGACTCATGAAATTCAATAAAAAAACTACAGAATGGCCGACTTAGGTTGGATAAAAACTCCCTTAGAAAAAAAGAACGAAAAATGATGAGACTCAGAAAACATAATATTGACATAAGTTTGTGATACAGAAGGCACCACAAACTCTCCATATGTTCGAAAGAGTAACCAAACGGAAGAGGACACAACTCTATGTAGTGAGAACATCTTCCTAAGGTCATACTAGATCCCAATGCTTGGTGAACAAACAAAAGGACGTGCTTTGTCCAAGGGAGACTATCTTGCTGCCGAAAAAAGAGAATGTATATCCCGTCCCCGTCCAAGCACATGGAACATATTGATGCTCAGTGCAAGGAGACATGTGTAGGATAAGGACACTCGATAAAATTCCTCCATGGGTCAAGGTGTCAGATCGCAAGGGAAAAAAGTGTTGCAAGGCTTGCATTTAAGGAATGCTTTAAGGTTTCAGTTGAATAGAAACATGGAGTCAGCATTAGGCCAAAGACACAAGGATGAGACATGTGATGTGATTCGGTATGACACGACAAGGCTCCTTCCATGTTAAGTTTTACGATCCTAGAGAAGGTAAGCTCGGTGGTTTTTCACATTTAGAGAGTCTGAAAAATGCTAAAATAAGACTCCAGGGTGTTCCTTTTTTGTAACTATTCCAATCGTTTTGAAAAAGGGTTAAACTTATACCGAAAGGACATCTCTTCAAAACCATTTTAACAAGTTTGATTGAGACAATATCACTCGACGATCTTTTCAATTTTGAGGAATCTGAAAAGAACTTATTGATGGACTCACAGCCTTTTTCTAAGTTTAGTCTCATTAGCCTAAAAAAGTATAAAATATAACTTAGGAGAACTCTCCCAGTGAGACTAGTCTCTTGAGGTGTGCCTTTTTCCTAGATAATATCTTGGCTGAAAAAAGGGTTTAACTTATGCCAAATAGATGTTCTTTATGGCCCATCTAATGAGTGTGAAAGGAATAAGGTCACTTGACGATCTTTCCATATTTTAGGGAGTCTAAAAAGAGTTTAACTATGGAATCCAAGTGGGTTCTTTTTCATAAGTAATCTCTGAGGCCCAAAAAACAGATAAACCAAAACTAAGGAGCATGTCCCTTTTTCAAAAATTTAGTCCCTCGGGCTGGAAAAAGGGTTAAAATTGTGCCTGAGAATACTATCCTAGTGAACCAGAGCTCCTAGGGCATACCTTTATTCGTAAATTAACTGTCCAAGCTGAAATAGGGGCAAACTATTGTCAGACAGATGTGCCTTCAAATTTGAGTTTGGCAAGTGTGAATGACAACAAGATCGCTTGACAATATCTTCAATTTTAGAGAGTTCGAAAAGGGATTAAAGTAAACTCCAGGGGGGCTTATTTTCTCAAATAATCTAGACGAGATCGAAAAGAATAAATAATCTCTTGTTGGATGTTGCTTTCAAAATTTAAACGAGCCTGAAAGACAACAAACTACGCTCATGGGGAGTCCTTCAAGTAAAATATATAAAAGATGAAGAAGAATGAGGCTTCAAAACACAATCATGGAGGGACTAAAAGGACTCCCAAGCCTACAGAGATGAATCACAACATGGCAACCAAAATGCAGCAAAGGACCTACCTAGGGAATCCATGTAGAGGAAGGCTCTACCACATAAAGTATGACACACTTATCAACAAGGAAGCTTAGTGTCACAATTCAGTGGGGTCGATCTTAAGAATAAATGAACCAGGAAACGGATAATGCAAAAATGAAAGTAGGGAAAACCTAACCTATATGTCAGTTTCGAGGTCAATACCTGTTAGAATGGATCAATACGATGAACAAATGCCAAAGAAAAAAAACATCTCCAATATCGTGCATATAGGGCCAATAACACTCATCCAAAAGTTAATCGATCTAATATAGATAGAAACTTCGAAAAATAATAGGTGCTACTAAATTCAAAACTTGAAAAAAACAAACCTAGACTGTACAATATGGTACAAGGAATCACACATCCTTACGGCTCATGCATAGTACTAGTTCAAGTAGAGCCCTCTACTAGGCTCTAACCAAGAGTCTCTTCGATAGTCAACCTGGAAAGTCTCCCAATAGGGAAGAAAACAAAAACCACATTGTAAGTATTCCCATGGTATACAATCTGTAGTCATGGATTCAAGGATAGCCTCATCCAAAGGAAATTCAATATCCAATAAATCACGTGAATGAGGAAGGTCAACATTCCCAAAGGGTGAATTAAATTGACCATATTCCATATGAAAATGGAGGTTCTGTTCAGGGTTGGCAGAGCCTATCAGTGAAGAATCAAAATCTCAAGGGATTGAGGATGCATAAACAATGAGATCGGACTCAAAAGGAAAATCAAGATCACTTGTACCAAGAGGGGGAAGCAAGGGTTCTCATGCCCCCATTGGATAAACCAATGGATCAATTGTTGATACCAAGTCTCGACAAGGAAAACATGAGTGAACAAGTCACTTCTCAGGAGCAATTGAACATCGAGGATAAGACACCATATAATTTACCCTGTGTTGGACCTTGACCAAGTTTTGGGAGTTTCTTGGTCATGTTGACCTATTTTGGGACTTCGACAGCCTATCGAAGGAGGAGTGCAAGACGAAGAAGAGATCATGGGATCTTGGCCCCCTTTTTGGGTTTTTGGGAATATGTAATGGGAATGGGATGTCATCCCATGGGTTTACCCATGTGTAGGCCTATTTTGTAATATATATATATAGATGTCTAGGCCATATAGAGGAGTAGTCGAATAGTATATCTATGTGATGTAGGCTAAGTTCCAAGAGTTGGATCTGTGTGATTAGGGCTTTGTGCATTCTATGTAAGACTTGCAGAGCTGAGTGCAAGTCCTTGTGCAAGACTATAGACGGCTTAGTGTTGTAATGCAAGGAAGAAGGATATAGCGAGCTCCGCAGATCTTCTGTCTTGTGCGGAGTAAGGGTTTTGAAGGCTTTGTGCTTGTAACCGATTGACTGAATACGATAAAGAAGAAGAGTTGGTGGATGTAGCCCCAGGGTGGGGGTGAACCACATAAACACTGTGTTATGTTCTTTTTGATTTGTCTTGATGTGTTCACATGTTATTTGCTAAATGCTTTGATATGTTTAGATAGATCTACTTCTTATTTATGCTTATGATATGTGAGAATATTAGATCTGATCAAGATAGTCATGCTTAGTGCGGGAAGAAAGGCAATAAAGGTCCATCATTAGACCATTAGACCACGCCATACCAGATCAAAAAAGAGTTAATGGAGTCTCATAAACATTGCAAGCAAACCATTGCCGAGTTTCCTACTTATCCTGTCATGCCATGCATGGAGAACACTTTTTCTAAGTGAGAATTTGAAGCCCGCAGACTAAGCGAATTGTATACAGTGATCATTGTGTTATTGTTGTTTGTTCTAGTTTCGTATCTAAGATCATCGTGACCCCGATAATTTTAATCCTAAGTGTATATTTTCGACGAGCTCACCGTTGTTGAAGAATTAGTAACAAAATTTCTCCTTGAATTAATGACTGAAAGAGTCATGTCGGAGAGACGAGTGTCTACAAGTGTGCAAGCATGTTTGACGAGATGACTGTTGGCCTCTCCATCCACTTTTCGAGCAGGTCCATCCTAGCCAGTAGTTGAAAATAAAAGTAAGAATAGGGATGATCTCGCAAATGCTAAGTTAATCTCGATTATATTACCCACCTATCTACCCCCTCTAAGCGATGCGATAAATCGTGATAATGTGCTTAGAGAATTTGAGTACACTTTGGTCACTGCGTACCTCCCAAAAGGGATACGTGCAAGGCATGTAGAACAAGATAATATTGCAGTGTTGAAGTTTAGTGATTTCAACCTTGGCGACAGGAAGGTGTACAAAATGCTCACCCTATATAAGTATCTGACCAGAACTAGGGGAAAGAACTCAAAGATCATCCCCTAGTCATGGACCATGAACCTTGCATAATCCACACTGCTCAATGTCATGAAGATTCCTCACTTCAGTAGGCACCAAGAAGTGAATGCATGCGTCAAGTTGTTTTTGTCCTGCTACCATGGAAGATATTTGTGGTTGAACCGTAACATCACAGTGGATCTGACATTGATCAATTGGATCATAGGGCTAACCATGCAAGGCCCTGACCCATAGGATTTCTATTTTGGGAAAACCATTGATTGCGCTCTTGCACAGAAGATTAAAGACACCTACAGAGATGTCGAGAAAGGAATGCGAGGCTATAAGGTAGCCTCTATCCAGAGCAACACAGTGCACCTAGCCTATCAATTGATCACAAGAAAGTTAGTTTGCAAGAACCAACCCACCCAAGTGACTGGATTTGTAGTTGACCTTGCAGGAAAGTGCGTGGAGGGCCTACAAATGAATTGGGTGAAGTACCTCATAAAACAATTGGAACTGGACTGCAGGGAAGTACAGGACCAAGGATATGAGTTCCACTTTAGTTGGCTTCTCATCTTGATCTATTTTATTGCATGGGATATGATAGAAGGTGCGACCTTCCTAGACATCGAGCCCTTTGAAACTTTGGCCACGAAGTTTAGTACACTGTGGTACTCCAGTAACATGAACAAGCAGTGGTAATCAAATGTCATCTTCCACACATTTTAGAACCAACTGAAGACAACCATCTAGTCTGAGCCTCGTATAACCCCAAACACTCTCCACAGGTTTAGGCCCTTGATGAAATTCACCATGGACTGCCATTTCATCTATCACAGCACAGGATGATGAACATAAGGAACAACTACAATCTTACTACAAGCTGACGGAGGAGGACTTGGAGGAGATCACCAAGGACTAGTCGACAGACCTCCTCATTCCAACAGACACTGTGGATATGTCCAACTTAGACAGTCCAAAAGTAGCGCATGATACACCTATACCTAGCAAGACAAATAAGACTGAAGAGGTCCATGATTTATGCATCACATCCATGAAGACCTCTTCCATATCAACAAAGCAAGGAGGATATGGTGGAGAGATAGATGGCATAGAAGTTGAACAGAAGAAAGGTGAGGTTAAACCACCTAGAGATGAGGAGGACCCCTCTAAGAAAAGGATGGTTTCCCCTTCAAAACCTTCTTCATGGAAGAAATCAAAAGCAACCAGGACCAAATTTAAGACCACCCTCACCTCAGACGACTTCGACTTCATTGTCGCAGCACTGAACGATGCTTCGCTAGAGATAGAAGAGAAGCAAGAAGCTAAGCATGAGGAGGTGTTCAATCGGATCAAGGTTGAACTTCAAGGAGTGCAACAAGCACTACAGTCTAGCTGTGTAGTTTCCACTGCACCTCTACCATCAGAAACAACAGAACTGGGAGATGATCTAGCTCAACTCCACCAGATCATTGATACAGTCGAAGCTCACCTTCGACGAGCATAGGAGGAGACAACACAATCCACCCAGGCTTTAGCACAAGTACAAGGAGTCCTTGAAGAGCAACGCAGTACTGCAGAATGAGAGAAGATTTCTCTCCAAGTAAATTCCAATGAAGAAAAATCCCAGCTACATAAAGAAAAGGAACAGTTGCTCACAGAGAAATTCGAAGTTAAGGAAATTTTCAACAGAGAACTTCACTTTGTGACAGTTTTCGATGTAAAGGCTGAAGAGAGAGTTCCATAGCAGGTGGCGTAACTCGAAGAAGTGATCCAATAGCTCCAGCAGTGCATCGCAGTTCTAGAATTACACACTGTACCCAAGACCCCGTCGGACATAAGAGACCAGCGAGAAGCAACTTCCCGCAGTGCAGTTGACAGATTCAAAGCTCTTGCATTGGAATGCAAGCAAATAAGTAACCACAGTGCCCAGACATATGAAAACCTCACTGAGAACCCGGAGTTATAGACACTGGATTCGCAGCTCCAGGAAGCAAACCAGCATGTAGATACACTACAGGCGCAGCTGAAGGCCCTGTTGGCTGTAGAACGAATGAAGAGGTCTCAAGAACAACACACAGATCAACAACATATCCATATGCTTCAAAGAAAAGTGATGGAAGTCACTCAACGGCTTCAACCTGTGCAAGATAAGGCATGCTATTTGTTTACAGAGGTAGAAAGTCGAGGAGGAGAGTTAGAACAGTTTGTCACCATAGCAGAATAGTGCCTAGAAGGGCTAGTGTATGACATAGTAATCTAGGAGTTCGCCGAACAAGAGGCCACAGCAAAGCAGCAAGTCAAAGCATCTCGAGCCAAGCTCGAGGTGTTCGAGGAAGAATTGCTCAGACCAGAGTGACTCGGGATGACTCACAGGTGAGTGTTGGGGGCCTACTGGCCCTTGACCAAGTTTTGGGAGTTTCTTTGTCATGTTGACCTATTTTGGGACTTCGATAGCCTATCAAAGGAGGTGCGCAAGACGAAGCGGAGATCACGGGATATAAAGCCCATTTAGGGCTACTTTTTGGTTTTTTGGGAATATGTAACGGGAATGGGATGTCAACCCATGGGTTTACCCATGTGTAGGCCTATTTTGTAATATATATATATATATATATATATATAGATGTCTAGGCTATATAGAGGAGTAGCCAAATAGTATATCTATGTGATGTAGGATAAGTGCCAAGTGTTGGATCTGTGTGATCAAGGCTTTGTGCATTCTGTGTAAGACTTGCATAGCTGAGTGCAAGTCCTTGTCTGAGACTATAGACAACTTAGTTTTGTAATGCAAGGAATAAGGATCTAGCGCGCTGCATAGATATTTTGTCCTGTGCAAAGTAAAGGTTTTGAAGGCTTTGTGCTTGTAACCGATTGAATGAAGACAATAAAGAAGAAGAGTTGGTGGACATAGCCCTAGGGTGGGGGTGAACCACGTAAACACTATGTTATGTGCTTTTTGATTTGTATTGATGTGTTCACATGTTATTTGCTAAGTGCTTTGATATGTTTAGATAGATCTACTTCTACTTTGTGCTTATGATATGTGAGAATATTATATCTGATCAAGATAGTCATTCTTAATGCTTGATATGCTCATTCTTATCCATTTATATGCTAAGTGCTTAAATATTGTAGATTAGTGTGAATGTTGTGAAGCTCTGTTTTATCATTGAAGTGAATAGTGATTGCATATCGAGGGACTGATAGTGCTAAGAGTTGTAATAAGTGTTATAATCACAGATCTATGTCCCATATAAGGTTGCAGACACATGAGTCTTGCAACCACCCCTGCCTCTACCTCGGGTGAGACTTCATCTGCTTCACAGGTGTTGCCAAGAGGGCCAGTAGTTAGGGATTTGTTGGTGCATTGTTGTAGCAATGAACCTTGGGTATACCCCTATGCCAACACCCTGGTGGGGTAGAGTCTACATTAATACTAGGAACATATAAAGAGGCAACATGAACTAACATTGAATTAGGATGGTGATTATCATATGCCAACTGGTTGATAGTGACAATTCTTCCATTCTAATGGAAATGCATCACCTGAAAGAGTGTAGACACCACAACGTTCATAGAATATACATAATCATGCCTGAGAATCATATTGAAATCTAATAGGCCGTGCACAACTATAACATCGACTAGGACAGTCTTCCCACCTAACGAAATAGGTAATTGAGGAAGAATCCCTAAATATTCAGTACGACGTCTATCAAAATCCAACAACTCATGCGATGTAGACACAAGATCGAGAGAACCCAAATCTTTCCAAGCCAAGGAGTATAAAATACTTGTGGAGGCTCCTTCATCTACAATACATCGGTAAATGTTTTTTTAATTAACTTCAACCCTTATTTGAAAAGGTGTAGAAGAAGGAAGGTGAGGCTCAACAAGGTCATTCCAATCAAAGGAAACCATCCTAGGAATTGGAGGGAGTGTTCTATAACTGAGTGGAATGCCCCCTTGTTTTGAAAGTACTAAACTAGAAATGATAAAAACATATTCGGTAGACACATCACTCCCCATCAGAAGAGTGGGATCATCCAAATATCGCATCAGCATGACCACTTTGGTAGAATCAACACTCTCCAAGAGAAGAGTGGGATCAGTCGAAGATTGCATCGGCATGACCACTTTGGTAGACTCGACATTCTCCAAGAGAAGAGTTAGATCGACTGAATATTTCATCAGCACGACCACTTTCTCAACCACTACCTTAATAGGTTGTGAGACAACATGGTATAAAGGTGCATCACTCCCTTGTAACACACACACGATGGGGTGAAAAAAAAAAATTGTCCTCTTACAGGAACATATCCTTTCCCTCTACGATTCCTAGTTTGGGAAGTCCAAGACTCAGCCCAACCCTCTGGTCAAGTTTCTCTCATTCTCTAAGTCAAAAAATACTTAGAGACCTTGATAGTCTCACCTCTTAATAAAACACAAGCCCTTTCATCTTCTGGTGCAGGTCTTATGATACCCGCGACCTTCTCCTTCACGCTTCAGCAAAGTCTTGGAGTTGGAATTAGCCCCTCCTTGGATATGACCTTAGGCAATGACCTCATGCAAACACACAATTGTGGGCATGACCAAAGGAGGTTTGAAACCAAACTAATTTTTGGCCCACGATTCTCCTCAAGCCATCACATGTCCTTTCTCCAAAACTAGGCTCTAGATTGTGTCCCGCCCTCAAATTTTTAGAGTTCGCGCACCTCCAATCCCCGAAATGATACGGGACCGTTGATCTCCTAATATTGATGGTATTGTTTGAACTGACAGTTCAAATCTGCACTTTTCAAATCCATGGACCAGATCTGCCCCTCCTAAGTCAATGACCCTGCTTCTACTTCAGGTGTTTGACCTTTCAACTAGATCAATGGTCCCGTGTCCCTTTTCTTGATCAACGGTCAAGATATCCTTCAGGTCTCTGGAGTTTTGAGATCTCAAATCTCAAACTTCACCCTTTTTCCCATTGGATTTTATCTGAAATCTATAATCTACTGACGTGTGTCCACTTGATCTGATGATCAAGGATTACTTCGGGTCTTTACCCAGAGTCCATATATTGGTGCCTCCTGTCCTCTGGATCTGACGATCAAGGATTTCTTTGAGTATTTACCTAGAGTCCACAGATTAATGCCATGTCCCTTCTTAATCTGATGACTATGAATTACTTCGAGACTTTATCCGGAGTCCACATATTCGTGCCACGTCCCTTCTTAATTTGAGGGCTATGAATTACTTCGGGACTTTATCTAGAGTCCACAGATTCATGCCATGTCCCTTCTTAATCTGATGGCTATGAATTACTTCAGACCATCCAACATTGGAGATTTAATCCGGACGATCTAATGACTGAGATATACTTCGGCTCTTCAGCTCTTCAAACTTTGAGAGTCTCATATCTCAATTTAAAACTCTCGCATAGATTTCCTTGGAGTCCACAATTTGTCGCCATGTATCCCTCTGGATCTAGCTGTCCATATTCACTTCGGGTCTCCAGGGTTCATAAATCTCAACTTTCAACTAAAAACTCTCAAACATATTCCTCCGGATTCCGTGATCCATTGCCATGTATCCCTCTAGATCTAGTGGTCCATATTCACCTCCTGGTTATGGACAACCTCAAATTACTTCAGAACTTTAGAAATTTGGTAAGTTCCCTTATCCTGCATGTGCCAAGTGCTAAGGTTCGTCCACCTTTCTTAGATCAGATGGTTTTCGATCCTTGGCATTGTGATCCAATGGGAATTGTCGCTCTTCCTCCTGAGCTTATGAATTACTCTGACTTATAAGTTTTTCTAAGTGCTCAAAGGATTCGACCTTTTCTCCTCTTACGGGCCCGTCTCCTGAGCTTCGTCTACACTCCTGAAAATGCTATTTCTTCTGAGCTTGATCTCCTTGAATATTTCTCCATCCCATGTACTCCTTGCATTTCAGGGATCACTTCAAACTTAGATCAAAGGTCAACAATGATCGACTATTCACAGAAATTGCAAGGCCCCAACATGCATACTCTTTACCAGAGAGTTTGGCCTCCACAATCTGGAAAGTGCTCACTCGATTCTAGTCTAACTGGGATCGTTGATCTTCCAGCCCATCAAGATCAATGACAAGGGTGAATTGTGGGCCGCAAACTAGCACGTCCACTATTTTCACCTTCATGCTCCGCAGTGATTTCCCACCCTCGATCTTCATTCATAGATCGATAGTTCATAGAAATTGCAAGGTTCAACTTGACTATTGTGCAATTTGACATCTTGGAGCCTCGAGCTCCAAGGTTCCTAGACCCAGGTCATGTGGATATTCATTTAACTCCTGTGCTATAATCCCATCTCTTAGTCAGATTTTTGGTTAAGGGAATAGGTGCAAGTTCAGAGTCTCCTAGACTACTGGTCTGAAGGAAACACCTTCCCAACTCGCAAAGCTTTAAGCTATGAATCAAGGAAAAGTAACTTGTGAGGTTACCAAATGGTAGATATGCCCAGAGGATTTCTCCGACTCTGAAACGGTGATGTAAATTCGTGGAGAAAGCGCCTTTGAGTGATTAAAATGGGGGGTACGAAAATCAAGAATAAATATAGGTTCTCAAGGGAATGAACGCATACTCATAACTTAATCATTTAATACAGAGAAAGAACCCTTTATATACATGTAAATGCTCACATGCATCCATTATTTATAATTCAAGCATAAGGAAAGAAAACACTTATCAGAACCATAGAGCATGATGTGACTGCTGAAAGGGGTGCTCTTTTCCACCCAACCAGAGGCTCATTCACTCCTAATGGATTTATCACTGGCCACCCGTGAGCTTAAGCCACGATGCTTTGAGATTCAATATCTTACTTCCATCTCAATGGAAGTTAGGGATGAAGGTTACTCTCCTTCTCCCAATAAAGAAATAGATAAGGATGAAGGATATTCTCCTTCTCCTAGATCAATCTCTATTTTTTGTGATCAAAACTCACTGTTCCTCTTTCAGTCCTTCCTCAGACCCGAGAGTTTCCTCTCTCGTCTATGTATTTTTCCATAGCTATTCCTCTGCCCACCACACTTTATTCCTTGCCTTCCTCGGCAAGATTCTGTGTGGCTTGAATTCCCAGTCCATGGCCAGGTCTGGAATCCTTATGGATGGGTAGTCCACCCCATCCCCTCATTAACTTTTGAGGAGTTCTTCCCACCTACCAACCCGACTGTAATTCATTCCTCGGTCAGAGGGTTGTTCTGATCTGAGCAATTAATTCTAGCATGGTACTGGTTTGGTGGAGGTTAACGCAACCATTTCGGGTCCCCTCCACCACCTTTCATAGCATTCATGGTTTTTTCTTATCACATCCCCTCTTTTAGCAATCATGCAGCACGTAACAATTTTCTATTAAAATAACAAATTTACATTCATCGACCTTTTGTACAAAGGTCCTTCAAATAAAACATTCACACTTTTAGGTTTTCCATAGTTCCTTAACCAATATAATTATATTTACAGACTGGGGGAAATAGGGTGTTACAATTCCCTCCCCCTTAAAGGAACATCATCCTCGACGTTCTATCTGTCAACATGAAATGTATGTACAGGAGTAAACAAAATCGGATATTCATGTCTCGTGGCATCCTCCATTTCTCACGTAGCCTCATCTAGGCCAAAGTGTTTCCACTGCACCTTGACATGTGCAATGGTTCAGTTCCTGAGTGAGGTTTCCTTCCTATCTAATATGCATTGGGGTTCTAGAAGGAATTCTCCCTCTAGCTCCACCTGGATCATAGACCATTCAATTATATGATTAGCATCATGTACATATTTCTTCAATAATGAAACATGAAAAACATTATGTGCCTTTACAGTGGGAGGGAGTGGTATCCTATAGGCTACAGGTCCCACTCTATCTAAGACTTCAAAGGGTCCACAATACCAAGACGCCAATTTGGCACAAGATCCCATTCTCAGGGAACTCTTCCCGGGTCTAACTTTGAGATAGACATGGTCTCTAGCCTTGAAATCTCTGGGAGTCCTCTTTCTGTTGGCATAAATTTTCTATCTATCCTGAGCAATATTCAGATTTTGTCTTATCTGAACCACTTGTTGTTCCATTTATTTCAGCATGTCAAGTCCGATTGTAATTCTATCCACTGGGTTACTTCAGCTGATTAGAATCTTGCACTGTCTACCATAGAGGGATTCAAAAGGGCTCATCTTCAAGGATTCTTGATAACCATTGTTGTAGGAAAACTCTACCAATGGTAGGTAGTCTTCCCACTTCATAGTTTGATGCATTACATGCATCCTTAGGATGTCTTCTACTATTTGGTTCACTCTTTCTGTCTATCCATCAGTTTGAGGGTGATAATATGTGTTGAACAACAATTTTGTCTCAAAACCAGCCATTAGGGATTTCCAAAATCTTGAAGTGAATTTGGTATCTCGGTCAGATAAAATTTCCTTGGGCATGCCATGCAGTCGAAATATCTCCTTCTTGAAGATGTTGGAAATATCTATGGCCTTGCAAGTTGATTTGACAAGAACGAAATGAGCAAACTTACTCAGTTTGTCCACCACAACCATGATGGCATCATTTTGCTTGGTTGACTTTGGTAATCCGATGATGAATTACATGGATATGGTTTCCCATTTCCATTCTGGGTCGATAAGGGCTGTAAAAATCCTACTGGATGTCGGTATTCTGCCTTAACTTGTTGGCATTCTAGGCACTTAGCTAAATAGTTAGCTATGTCTTTCTTCAATCCAGGCCAATAGAATTGTTTCCTAGTGGCCGTGATCATTTTTCGATATCCTGGGTGACTAGTATATGGTCTCTTATGTAGTTCATACAATATGAACCTCTTCAAGTCGTCATAGTTTGGAACATACAATTTTTTTCCGTGAGTCAGCAAGCCTTCTTCAAGCATCTGGTAACCTTCACATTTTATCCTTGTAGGCTCTTGACTTAGGTATGAGGTCACATTCTTGAAGAATGCATATGTTTCTTGTGCATTCGTGACTCTTTCCCTGACATCCATTTAACAGGTGCTTACCACTGTCAGATGAATAGTTTTTATACTTATTCTAAGGGCATCAACCACCCTATTTTCCTTTCCTTTGATATGTTTGATTTCAAAATCAAAATCACTAAGGAGAGAAATCTAACTAGCTTGCATGGCATTGAGTTTTGGTTGATCAAACAGGTGTCTCAATCCACAATGGTCTGTCATAAGCACACATTTCCTACCCAGGAGGTAGTGCCTTCACATTTTTAAAGCATGTACTATCGAAGCCAACTCTAGGTCATGGGTCACATAATTGATCTCATGCTCATTTAATTTCCTAGACGCATAGAAAATTACGCATCCCTATTTCATAAGGACTCCTTTGAGTCCTTCCTTACAGGCATATGTACACACTAGGAAATCATTATCTGGGTCTGTAATCTTTAGCACGGGTGCATGCGTCAGGAGGTATTTCAGTTCTTGAAATCTTTCTTCACATTTTGATGTCCAAATGAATTTAATCCCCTTTTTCTGAAGGGTAGTGATTGGACAACCAATCTTGGAAAACCCTTTTATGAACCTTCTATAGTATCCTGATAAGCCCATGAAGCACCTAATATCAGATACATTCTTCGGGGCAGGCCATTCCATAATAGATTTGATCATGTCAGGGTCTACTACCACCCCTTCCTTAGATATGACATGGCCTAAGTAATGGACTTGATTCTAAAAGAAATTGCACTTGCTAAACTTACCGTAGAGTTGATGTTCTCTTAGTAATTGAAGTACGAGTCTAATATATTCTTCATGCTCCTCCCTGTTCTTGGAGTATATTAGGATATCATCAATGAAAACCAATGCAAATTTTTCCAAGAATTTGCTGAGTACATTATTCATCAAGAACATAAAAGTGGCGGGGGCATTGATTAACCCAAATGGCACCACCACAAATTCATAGTGACCATACCTCATCATGAAGGTTGTTTTGTGGATGTCTTCATCCTTAATCTAGACTTGGTGGTATCCATACCTTAATTCGATCTTCAAGAAGATTGAAGAACATCCCAATTGGTCAAATAGGTCATCGATTCTTGGTAAGGGGTACTTGTTCTTTATGGTTGTCTTATTAAGTTGTTTGTAATCTATGCATAGTTGGAGTGTGCCATATTTATTTTTCACAAACAAGATGGGTGCTCCCCATGGAGATACACTAGGTTGTATGTAGACTTTGTCCATCATCTCCTTTAGTTGTAGCTTGAGCTCAACCAACTCTGTCATGCTCATTATATATGGAGTTCTAGATGTTGGTACCGCTCCTGGTGTAAGTTCTATTGAGAAGTTGATATCCCCTCTTGGAGGTAGACTTGGTGCCTCTTCTGGGAACACGTCCTTGTATTCTCTTAATATGGGGTGGTCCCCTAGGTTTGGTTTTTCATTCTCAACAGATTCCAATACATGTGTGGAATATAAGGATCACCCCTTTATGCAATAATTTTTCATTTGAAGGGATGATATTTTTCTCACTGAGACATGCTTCTGAATCCCTTGGAGAGTCGTTTTTGTCCCTTAATCATTTAAACATTATAAAGTTTTATGATAATAGTCCAATTTAGTTTTATAAGTAGCCAACCAATCCGTACCAATCAACAATTCATAAGATCCCAAGGGAAGTATGTTAAGGGTTGCTCGGGTGAGCAATCCACCCATGATGAATTCATAGGTTGGTATGACTTATGCCACCTTTATTTTGCTCCCAGTGGTTGATCGAACCAACCATGGTTTAACCTTTCTAATTGGTTGCAGTTTACACTTAGAAACAGTCTGAGGAGCCATATAACTCAAATTAGAACCTGGGTCAATTAAAATAGAAACTAGATCGTTGGCGATCATACCTTCCATCTCCACTACTGAAGCTTGGTGGTCAGCTTGATTATCGTCCAAGGCTTCATATATTCGTGGCATGATCCTAGCCACATCATTGATGGTGATAGATTATTGGATATTGTATATTCTCTTACTGTTTTGTTGTCTGTGTGGGCAGTCCCTCAATCAATGATCTTCTCCACAACCCTAACATTTTAAGGGTTCCTTCTTTAGGTTATCAGTATTTTCTAGGACTGTCTTAAAAGGTTTATTTCCACCTTGAGAGGGGAAATTTTTCTGATATACAATTCTAGTAGAAAGGATCCTTCTAGAATATTTTCCATAGTTCTTAAATCTTGAGGATTTAAACCCCTTCTTCTGGAATCCCAAACTACTCCTCTTATTCCAGTCCTCATGAGGTCTTGTCTTACTCCCTGTTGGTTATCTATTATTCTTCTTTTACCTTTTGAGTTATTGACCAAAGTTTCATGTCTTTTGGGTTTCCAACAAAGCGTCTAAAACTATCGCCCCTCCTAGTAAACCAGAAGGCAACATAGTACACAGAGTGCACTGCAAAGCCTCACTTGAGATAGCTTTATATGGGTGGTTGTAAGACTAAGGTGTTTATAGCCTAGGATTGAGTATGAGAGAGAGGTTTATTATTCAGATCCATATACTATGAATTGTGATTGCAATCTACTATTACTCATGGGTGCACATTTATCTTTCATAGTTTATTTCTTGAACAGCACAATCATATTTCATAACAATGTATTAACTCATCCATTAATCATAACAACTACTACTGAAAGAAAACAAGGATGTACATGCATTCATCACATTACATAGATATTACCATGGTTCACCGCCTCCTGGGATACGTCCACAAATATTTGGCTCTTGGCTCTTTTATTATAGTAGTTCTACATTTCTAGCACCTCGTGCTTGCAATTATCCTCAGTCTGGTAAGATCTGTATGAGGTGAACTAGATCGCACCAGGATCCACAGCCTATGATCTAATCCTCAGATCTTCCTTCTCTCCTCTATTCTTAGCTCAACATCTTACAAAAATGATTTATAACAGTATTACATAACGCATCAACTCATACATACTATGATGGAGTATTACAAAAGATGAACCAATACAAAAGAGAATTGACTTCTCTATGATACCTGCATATCTATATTTATATATAGCAAGCTCTTCATCCATTTACAATGTATTACCAAAACCCTAACCTTACCTACATTAGGTCTTCATCCCATGTGCACGTGTTTTTCTTCCTCCAATTGTCACTTTCCTTGTGCACGCTTTCATGCATGCGCATGTGTTTTTCTTCCTCCAGTTGTTACTTCAGTTTCTTCATGCTTTATTTCCCACAATCATCCTTATTTCCACTTTGGCCTGGTGCCAATAGGCCCCCAACACTAACAAGTGACTCATCTCGATTCACATAATCCTTCTAAGCTTCCTTGATCTCCTTGGTGATCGTCTGGAACTTTTCCTTAAGCTATGTTGCTTTTATCAATGCCTACGTGATCTTCTCCTTGATGGTGTCCACTACCTGAAATACCACTTCATCACTCAGCAATCTTGCACATTCGGCCTGCATCTATGCTATCTATGTTTTATCTCCTTCTGCCTGTGAGAGTACTTCTTCTACTCATTCCTGCAATGGCTCTATTTGAGCCTAGCGCTCATATTTTTGTGTCTACGCAGTGATGAGTTCTACTTGCATATTCTTCATCTCATGCGTCCCTTTGACTCGTTCTGGGATTGGTATGGTCTTCTTCCTCTGTTTGAGGTCTTGAATCATTGCATTGATCCTTTCCTCTTCCTTGTCCCAACGTTGGACCTGTGGATACTCCTCCAAACTTGTCCAAAGTTGCACTGCTTTGTCAAACAATTCAGTTGTTGTGCTAACCTGCTGCTCTATCTCTTCCAGTTGTGTTGTTTCTTCCTACTTCCTTTTCTCCTTCACTATCATTGGATTGGTTGGCGTGATTTTTTCTTGGATATTATCGATCTCCTTCTGATACTGATCAATTTCCTACACAATCTGGTCGATCTTTTCTACTACCGGGAGTTCATTTCCTTGCGTGGTGATTGTGAGTTTCTCAAAAATTCCTCCCACTCTTCATTCCAGTTCATTCCTGCATTCTTTCTCTTCCTAAGTTTCGAAATTGGCCTGCTCACAATATTTTTCCAACACCTCCTACTTCTTTGTTGCTTGTTGTAGCTCGACTAAGTTTTTATGTGCACAAGACTGTACTTCGTGGTCGATGCTAACTTGCAATTTTTGTAGTTCCTTTGATGGCATTCACGTCAGGACCAATTAGATGTGGTCCAAATCCTTCAAGGGTGTATGCCCCATGATTTCATCCATGCGCAGCATGCTAGGTTTGATGTAAATCATTATGTTTGCATGTGGCATGGAGTGGACTGGGTCTTGTTCTTCTACCTCCACTCTTTCTTTGGTCTATATTTTCGATAGCTCTATGCCTTTGTTGTTGCCTGTTGTCTGTGCTTCCCTGAATTTCTTGAGTAACTATCCCATTTATGCCATCTCTTTTTGCAGTTTATCCCTATGATGTGTTGCATGATCGAAATCTTTTGCTAGGAAATCCTGGACCATTATGGCGATGATTTCCCCATTGGCCTCCGTGATCATATAGTTTGGTGATGCTCGTTGCAACTATTATTTCTTGCGCATGCTTCTTGCCTACACGGTTGGTCTCTTATTTCCCCTTGCTTCCTGTGTGATGGGATTTGGGGTGGTCTCCTGTGCTCCCTCATCCTATTTCCATTGTCTGTTGTTCAACTATGTAGTCTCTTTCTTCCCCTTTTGGGTCCCTGTCTTCTTTGACCCTTGATCTTCCTGATTCCGCTTGCTTTGGCCCGTCCTTGGTTTCTTGGGCACTAGGATTTCCAAAGGCTGTGTTTCCTCCTGCGCTGCCTCTCCTTCTGTTGTTCTTTCTGGTATTTCCTAGGTAATGGTTGGGATCCTCCATTCATCAAGCCATTCACTAATGACCATGTCGATATCACCCTCTGTGATGCAGTAGCACATATGTAGCCACTGTTTATATGGATCCTTCCTTGGTTGTATCCACATTGTTTATCGTGTGGCTCAGAAGTTGGCGATATTCACATATCGCGCGACAACATCTGGTGTTATTCTCCATTATTAGCCGATAGCTTCTTGTATGTCACATAGGTATGCTTTGAATATGATTCCATTCTACCTCTTATGCTTGGACTGTGGCTCGAATCTCAGTAATAGGTATCTTTCTCTCGCTGGTTGTGGTCTAGTACAAAAAATTACATACCCTGGTTCTCACCATCCCATGAAGTCTATTAGGGTGATCAGCCACGAGTAATGGAACTTTGTTCCTAGGCTCTGTGCATCCTTCTAGTCCTTTTGAAATAAGTTCAATAGATATGGCACCCAGATCATAGAGGTGTCTTCTATACACTGAGCTGCAACTGCAATGACTCCTAATGGTATTTCATCTTTGCGACATTTTTTGAGCAAATTTCAAGCTAAGATCTTTGTGCCCAATTGTGTAGCTGCGTTGTTGATTCGTTTGATCATGATGCCTCTGGTTCCCCTGGTGGTTCCATATTTCTTCTTCATTTCTTCTGCCAACACTTTCTCCTTGGATTTGTCATCCAGAATCAATGCTAGATTCATACCCTAGATTGGTAATCCTGTTATTTGCGCAATAAGCTCAATAGTTATGGGGACAGGTTTGTATAGCCATATGTCCCCTCCATGTGTGACTGTTAAAAATTTCTTGATGCATGTTGTCACGTACTGGCCTATGCCAAAATGTGGTAGCTTCAACAAACCTAAGATTCTTGTTATGTCCATCCCAGCTACCCACTGGTGTGGCCAATTGATCATTTCTCCAAGTCAGCTTACACCGATGGTATGCATAAAGACCCTGTGTGCAAGTTCCAAGAACTTGGTTTCATCTAATACGTCATGGTCAGAATACTTGAGCTTCCCAACGTGACCCAATAGTTCTGGTTCTACCTATACTCCAGTTGGTATGCGTGGTAGAACAATTTATGTTGCAGGTTTCTTGTAGGGTGAGCTTGGTATATGAACTATGTCTTCCTTCTGTGGTGGTTGGTTTGAAGTTCCAACAACTTTCGGTTTTCCCCCCATCAACCATTCTAGCCAAGCCGAGGCATTTGCAGCAGTCTCCTCTACTAGTTGACCTAAGATGGTCGTTTGCAACTCATCTAGTTTCACTGTTGCTTCCATACTTTGTGTTGTTATGTTAACTTCCAGGTTTGCTTCAGTGTTTTCTAGTTGCACTTCCTGTTGGGTTTCTGCTTCCTCATTCTGAGGCACCTGTGTCACTGTTGGCATATCAATTTTCATGGCCTTTGCTCGTGGTTGTTGAATTTCTTCCAGTATCGGTGTAGGGTTCACCAGTAGCATCTCTGGATATGGGATATCGTCGATGTCGACGATCTCTGGCTATTGTTGTTCATTCTCTTCCAGCGATCCTCGTGACCTATTTTGAACCCTGGTCGGTCTGGCTATCTGGCCTGCTTCTGCTGGCTTTAGTGGTGCTATAGTGGTGATTGTTGAATTTTTGTTGATTTCGAATAAATTTTGTGAGCTCTG
This sequence comes from Picea mariana, assembly GCA_032191745.1. Classification (NCBI taxonomy): domain Eukaryota; kingdom Viridiplantae; phylum Streptophyta; class Pinopsida; order Pinales; family Pinaceae; genus Picea; species Picea mariana. Next base: position 40,456 of record JASDQU010011994.1, read on the forward strand.
TGGTCTCGCTTTGTTAGTTCTGGCTACTATTAATCTCTCTTTGTTTTCCTTTCGCGAATAGACTAGCTTCTCCCATGCTCACATGTTGTATGGGCTTGTCATGAAGCTTGTCGAGGAAGCTTCCTCCATTATGCGTTTAATGAATCATAACTATGGGTTCAATGCATCTGTGGTGGTTTTGTACTTGCCATGATTTAATTCCGCTTAGTGTTGTCCTCTCATACTGCTTTTGTTGATTTTCCTTTTCCTGCCTATTTCCCTTTGTATGTAACTGTTGTTCATGCCTTTGCTAAATTTTTGTTTCGAACGTCATGTGGACTTCTATCTTTGGCGTGCTGTGCACTTTTTAGTCGTGTTTCCTTTTTGTCCCCCCCCCCCCGTTTTTTTTAATTGCGCGGTGGGTGGTCGAATTTCCTTGTACAGCTTCAATCGGCTCCCATTGATCATTCCTTTGAGTTCTGCGCTTGCTAAATCTCATAACTATACAACTCATCTGTCTATGATAGATTCTACCTCATATGGTCCTATCCAATGCATTCTAAGCTTCCTCGGGTGCTAAAATGACTTGTTGTCATGGAGAAATACTAGATCTCCTTCCTTGAGCGTTTTCTTCTTGATATGTCGATTGTGCCAAGCTTTGTCTCTTGCTTTATGCACTTGTTGATGGAATCCTTCCAAGATTCGGTCTTCCTCCATTGACAATAATTGATTCAGTCTTTCCTGTACTGTGCCTCATTCTGTCATTTGTGTGATAGTTACTACGTGTAAGCTGGGTAATAAAAATTCTAATGGCACTACTGCTTCTTGGCCATATACTAGGTTGAATGGTGTGTGCCCTGTCAAATATTTTCATGTAATATAATACACCCATAATATTGTTGGTACTTTGAGGTCCCAATTGTCTCTGTTGATGTTACAGATCTTTGTTAGTGCATTCTCCATAATTTTGTTGAAGGCTTCTACTGTTCCATTTGCCTGTGGATGATATGGTGTGATCTTTTGGTGATGAACTTCAAACTCTTCAGTCATCACGTGGATGGTGTTGTTTATGAAGTGTGTGCCTTGGTAGCTCATCAAAACTCTTGGGCACCCAGATCTAGTGATTACTTGTTCAAAGAAGAAGTGTGCAGTTGTCTTTGTGCTGCAATATTTTACTGGTGTGGATTCCTCCCATCTTGTTAGATATTACCTATGCTCAAGTACTGGATGATCTCTGTGAAGAAGTTATCAACAATCTGTAATAAGAATAATTGTGCATCCAAAAAGTTTTCTTCTAAATTTGTAGGTTCTTCTCCATTTGTGACCCTGAACAAGTGGTCAAGTCCTGCATTCAGTTTTCCTGTTTTAACTATTTCTTCAAAATCAAATTCTTGAAATAACAGTAACCATCCACAGATTCTCCCCCCCAACACTGGCTTGTTGACTAGGTATTTCAGGGCTGAGTGATCTGTAAACATATTAAAGTGTTTTCCCAATAGGTAATGTCTAAACTTCTGCAGTGCATAGACCATGGTTAGGTCTTCTCTTTCTGTCGTGTTATAATTATGTTATGAGTCTAATAACTTTCTACCTGCAAATGCTATTGGGTGATCCAAGTCTCTCACTCTTGGTTGCACTAAGATAGCTTCAAGTTCTATCATTGATGCATCTACATGAACATGGAATGTATTTTCCCAGTCTGGAAATACTAATATCAACGCAGTGACCATTTTTTCCTTCAAGGTATCCAGGTCGTATTGACACTCGTTATTCCACTGAAATTTCGTATCCTTCCTTAACAAATTTTCCATTGGTGTTGTGATCTACGCATAGCCTTTGATAAATTTCCGGTAGTATATGGTATGGCCTAACATTTCTCTTAGCTAACGGACTATTTTTGGTGTTGGGAAGTTAACAATGACTGTGATCTTTTCCGGATCAACCAATAAACCTTGTTTTCATACTATATGGCTGAATAGTATCCCAAATGGTGTTCCAAATATGCATTTCTTGATGTTCAGTGATATTTGGCATTGTTTGCATTGTTCTAACATCAGTCATAAAACTTCCACATGGTTTTTCAACAGGCTATATATTGTCCAATCATCTAGGTATACTTCGAGAAACCGATGGATGAATTCCTTAAATGTTGCGATGACCACTCTGGAGAATATTGCGGGTACCTTCTTCAGTCCAAATGGCATGACTGTGTACTGATAATATTCTCATTCCATCACAAACATGGTCTTGTTTCTGTCTTCCTGTGTTATCTTAATCTGATGGTATCCCGAGAATCCATTAGTGAATGAGTAAGCTTCAAGTCCCCCCACATTCTCTAACACTTCATCTGTGAATGGTGTAGGGAATGGGTCTTATAGGCATGCATCATTCAACTTCCTTAAGTCAACACATATTTTGATCCCTCTTCCTTATTTATTTTCCGATACTAACATCGGGCTTATCCATTCTAATTCCTCGACTGGTTCAATGATGTCAGCTTCAATCATTTTGTCGATCTCATCTTAACTTTCTATTTATATATGGGGTTCAATCTGTAGGTTCATTGTCTAATAGGTCTCGCTTCAAGTATGAGTGGTATCTTCATCTCTCCTAATTATCTGACTATACCCTACATCTCTGTAAATGTTGTGGGAAAAACGTCGCTATATTTGTGCAACAATTCTATGATGCTTTCTACTATTTGCTCATCCCAGTAATATCCAATGTTGTCTATTTTGGGCTGCTCAGTTGTCTTGATGTTGATTTTCTTTATCTTGATTGGAGCAGAAATGACTTCTGATTCTATGGGTGGTCCTTCCACATCTCTTTAACCTTCTACTTCTTCGATCTAAATATCGCGTGGATCATCTTCATCTGGTGCTTCCTCCTGTACATGGTAACATGACAATAGTTCCTTGACTGTCTGTTTATTCTGTTGTTTCTCTTCTGTGATAAATTCTATTTCCAGTACTTTGATTAATATTACTCCTATGATTCGTTTGAGGGTTGCATCTATGTTGGGGTTCTCATGCTTGAATGAGAAAGTGGTTGTAAAGTTCTGTTGCAATGTCGTCCATGTTGTAGTTCCTTTACGCAATTCCTAGTATATATACTAGTTCGTTGGTATGCCCTCTAAAGTATGTATGAAGTGATGAGGCCATTCCTCCAGTGATGTCATTTTCCACAGTGTTTTTCACTTTGCCAAGTGTTATTCTAGTGCCTCTTGTCCTTCTTATTTCTTTTTTTTGTTGTATTCATGTTCTGCACCGAACCTTATGTGCAATAATCACTTACATTGATACCAATATGTGATGGTCTCTCTATGTGCACCCCTCCATCTTGTGGGTATGGCCTTGAGTGCTAAGTCAAGTGCTAACAATCACTGGTTTTCTAATACTTCATCTTCATATTGTGTCAAGAATGTTTCCAAATCATTTAGTTTGTGGAAACTGGGTGGTTCTCTGATTTCTATGCCCACCCATCTTACTGCGCGGTCTATTCTTGCACATATTTGCATGGATACTTCGTGTAGTCTCTACTGCCAGTTTTCTAACCCAGTGTCTGAGTCTATTGCGCATGAAGTAATGCTCCACCAACTAAGTACCCCGTCTGTAGTTGGGTTTATGTAATCCTCATCGTGCGCAGTAGTTATGTACAACTGGTCGATCTCTTCTAAGTCCAGGTAAGTGGGTTCTACGAACCTCTCCCCTTCTGATGGATCTAGTAGTCCTATGACCCTGTATTCTCTGGATTCAAATGTCATTTTCCTGGTTTTCAAATTGATTGTGTTATGGTTGTCAAACACTCAATCCAAACCAAGAAATGTCAAGTAAGGTGTTGTGTCATATACTATTTCAATGACTTCAAAGTTTTCTTTAGTGCGCACTCCATCAAGATCTATTGTCACTCCTTTCATTCTACCTATTGGTAGGACTCTATGTTGATTTGCTAGTTTTAATTGAATGGTTGAGTATCCCAATGTTGGTTCTCCCATGCATTTCCATGTCATCTTTGGTAGCACATTCACTTCAGATCCTAGGTCTAGTATAATGTCTCCCATATTGAAATCCTCAATGTTAGCATTCAGTCTAAATTCCCTGCTTGTTCTTCTTCTTATGTGTAGGTGGTTAACGGTTTTGGGTTCTAGCTTTTCTTCTGTCTCGTTGCTACATTTCTCTAGTATGTTTTGTAATATTTTCATAGATGAAGGATCACTTAATAATTTCATGCATGATTTCAAAAATCATTTGATTGTACTTACTTGTTCCATTGGTTTCATTCCGTTGGTATGATCCAATGAGGGTAGCATCTCATATTCTAGGGATTCCTTGAATGGTTGCACAGTTGAAGTTGTCGTTGTGTCCTCCTTTTGAAATTTTTACCTGGCTTCCTTAAAGGTCTCCTTTTCTTTTGGCACATCGAACTACTTTCTTGGTTCAGTGTTCTTCTTTAACCATTGGTTCTATGTCGGTTCCTGTCGAACTGCGTCAGTGCCTATTTTCGTTCCTCCACAAGTGACTATGTTGATGTTTTGTCTGTCATCCCTTACTTCTGTTGAAATCCATTGAACATTCTAATTGTTCTGGTTCCTCTTTTCCTGAATATTTACTAGTAGTGTCGGACATTCCTCTGTATCATGGTCCAATGCGCAACAATACATACAAGTGGATGGTGGAAGTGGACATTCCCATGCATAATTTCCTGGTTGCTGACAATTGTGACATGTGACTGGTCCTCTACCCCATCCAAAACCTCCTCTGGCTCATCCTCCTCCTCGATAGCCTAATCGATCACCTCTCAACACGCTATACTATGGTGCCTGATTGTACTACATGGTATTGTGTTGGGGTTGCGTTGGGTTGTACTGCGGCTGTCGTTATTTTTTTTGGGGCTCAGAAATGTCCTATTTTCATCCACCTTTCCCTTCATTATTCTTCACATTTCATCGCTCCATTAACCTTTCATGACATTGTTTTCATAAATACATTTGGGTTTCATCTTATTATTTTCCACTTTATTCATTTTAGTGTTAAAAGAGAATTTGTGATTAAATATTATAAAATCAACATGTTTTCATATATATCTCAAAAATGTGTGAGCTTTGTAATGTGTAGGAATATGTGAAGGATTGATTCAAAAGGAATTCTCGAATATTTCCTCCACCATTTCAATATTTGAGGAGATAATTCAAGCCCATTCCAAGGAGAAGATCATGGAGATTTGGTTGGAATATCTTATCCAATATATATGAGAGATATGTGTGAGGATTTGAAGGGATTATATTTTGTAATAATGGGAAAGTAGTTGAGAGAAAAGTGGATCTATAATTATGAGATGGTTATCTTATCTTCAAGGCTCTCATGTATAAAAGAGAGTGCTCTCTCTTCATGAGAATTCAATTAGGATTCAGTTAGATTATGTAATTAGAATCAGAGTAGTCATTAGGATTCGAAAAAGAAAGGGATTCTTAGATTTGATTCATGGTTTTAGTTTTCATGCTTTCATTATTCTTTTATAAAGATTGATTTGATTATTGTAATATAATATTGCTTCATTGGTGAGATCTCACATATGTTGTTGTGTCATTCAACTCTTCACATGTTGTATTTTCTTTTCCTTCATGTAGTTCACCATTCCTAGATTAATTTTCTTTATGCAATTCTCCATTCCTAGATTAATTTCCTTCATGCAATTTCCCATTCTTAGAATAATTTCATATACGCAACTACATTAATTCAATTTCAATTGTGTGTTAGATTAATGATTCAATTTCAGTCGTGTGTTAGATTAATGATTTAATTTCTATCGTGTGTTAGATTAATGATTCAATTTCAGTTGTAGCTTAAACATTAGATTAGATTAGTCCCGCTTCAATCTTGCATATACTTTGTGTGTGCTTCGTCAGTTTACGAACCTCGGGTTGACAAATTAGATAGTTGGGAAAGTACTACAACTCAATTAATACAACATTAGTTCGGCCCAATATAACGACTATCGTTCCCTTGTCACGATTGTTGTTCCTTTTGTTGTTCATTTGAACGAAACGATTGTTGTTCCTTTTGTTACGATTGTTGTCCCTTTGCAGGGGTTGCATCTCTGGAGGATGGGTATTGAAAATGGAAGGTAAGAACCTATGTAGGCAACAAGTAAAACACTTGCGCCAGTGCATACCTTTGGATGATGCATAGAGGTTATATTTTAAGACATCTTTATAGCCCAACATTTTTGCGTTGTTGTCAGGGAAGCATGATGGATTAAGGTATTAGTTTATTTTTTAATTGACTTCATGCAAGTGTGATCTAGACGTGTTGGTAAGGGGTCATAGAAGCTCGTGACAGGAGACTCCTCATGTTCTCCCTACCAACTAGGTAAAAGTAGTTTCAATTTCTACAAATTTCAATTTATGCAAGAGTGTTTAATTTCTGGAAGTGTGATCTAGACATGTTGGTAAGGGGACATAGAAGCTCGTGAGAGGAGACTCCTCATGTTCTCCCTACCAACTAGGTAGAAGTAATTTCAATTTCTGCAAGATTAGTTTAAATTTTTTCAAGTGTGATCTACATGTGTTGGTTCTAAGGGTCATAGAGTTGCTTCAGTGTAGATTCCTCACTGTCCCTACCAACTATCAGGAACGTTTTAATTTCCGCAACTATGAAGAGTAATTTTTTTATGTTTTAGCAAGAGTGTTTTTATTTGTGTTTTTCATTTTGATTTGAGTGTTGTAATAATCCTTTTTTTTAACATGGTTTAACAATGAATTTCATCTTGGAACTACTCACTCGGATCCTGGAAGATGTCGGGATTTCCTCTTCCTAGGAAGAGGAGATCTTGACAAGGATCAAAGATTCAAATACTCCTCCAGAAAAAATTGAAGATCCAACATCTAAAGACTCTTATGCATCTGATGATGAACAATTGATCAAAAAGGAGATCAAGGAAGATGAAGAGGAGTTACAGCATGACCTGAGCAAGGAACAACACGTCTAAGAAAGCCTTATCAAGCAATGGCTCCAAGTAAGTACTAGATTAGATAAATTTTGGTTTTGTTTTTATTCAGTTGAATCACAGTCACAACAATTCAATTCTTTCATTTTTGTACATTTCTATTTTTCATGTGTAAAAATGAAAATGAACATAGTTTTACTATTGTTACGTGAATGGCTCCACTGGAAGTTTAATTACACGTAACTAATTTTTAATTCTAATTAGCATAGAGTAGGTAGGATTTTATTTTCAAGTTTTTTTCTTTTTTTGAATAAGTATGCTCTCTTCCTGTGCTTTGTTGCGATCTGGAAGATCAGAAAGTAGGATGACTATGAAGTTTCAGGAATGATAAATTGTTGACAATAAAAAAAAAATGGCTAATCCAATTGTTCATATTCAACTTAAAATTATATATCTCCATTTGCTAAACAAATATATTTCTTTAATTGTTTAAATTTCTCTTTTAAATCTAGGAATAATACAAAATTAAAACAAAAATTAAAAAAAATGTTTCTTTGTCTTAAACTAGTTTTCTAATTTTATTTTATTTTAGAATGCAGATAAAAACAAAATTAAAAAAAAAATGCAGAAATTGAACTAAAGATATCTCACAAACTGGGATGTGGGTTCTTATGATTTTTTGACAAGAAGTGCACTATGTGATGATAAAAAAACCCAAAAAACTTCAGGTCAACTTTGTACACGGTTTTCGAGAAAATCAATATAGTCACCTTCAACCATTTCTCTTATATCTCGAGATCTGTACATCAAATAGTTCTGATTTTTGTCGTGTGAAAGTATTGGGACCATAGGAACCTTCCCACACAATTTTAGCTGAACCCAGTACATGATTTTTGAAAAAATAAACATAGTCACCTTCAGCCATTTTATCGTTTTCTCAAAATTTGTGACGTGGGTATCTCTGATTTTTGGTGTGGGGATGCATTCGATTGGTAGGAACCTGCCTGCAAAATTTCAGCTCAAACCAGTTTGTTGTTTGTGAAAAAATTGCATTTGACGTTTGTTGTTACACCTTGCAAATACACCCCTGTAGCAGCTTGCAACAAAAACAATAATAAAAAAATTTGAATGCAATTCATATCACAATAATAGAACTTGGCTAGGAGATCTGATTTTATTGGTGGAGGTTATGGTGTCAAACCTCATCCACGCCACTCTTTATGCCGTGGTTTTCAGCGATTTAATGATTTGGCAATGATCTGTTAGTTATGCGTTCTATTGGAACTCGGCTATTGTTGGAGTCACCCCTAATTTTAGCATCCTTGAAAATGAAAAGTATACGCCTATAATGTTGTTCGCATGAGAGAAGGTTTATTTTAATTTTGAGTTATTTGTTTTCCATTTTTCCGTTAGTATTATTTCTATTTTTCTTTTTGCATTTTCCTTTGATATGTAAAAAAAAATAAAAAATTAACAAATTATAAAAATAAAAAACAAATAAAAACTATATAGACTTGCTTGTCCTATTTGTTTTTCATATTGTTGCCCGGCATTGGCAACTTAACAAATGCTGAATAAAAAATTAACTAAGGTGCTATGCGAGGGATTCATACTGGCCAATAATTTGCATGTTCTACTTTTCATTGATGGTTTTTATTTTATTTTTTCAATTGACTTTTTGTTTTGTTTGCAATTTTCTTTCTTTTAGATAGTTAATAAAACGAAAAAAAAATTAAAAACAACACACCAAAAAAAAAATGCAAATGGATTTTCACATTTCTTGAAAACATCATTGGAATCATGCTTTTATCCTTTTATGCTAAAATTATTTGTGAAGTCACTTCACCAAGTATTCACGATGAGAATTGTCAAAACTAAGCTATCACCAACCAATAAAAACACATTCCATTCTTTTCATTTGGTTGATAGCATTAGTATTAATTTTTGCATGTTATGTTTTCGATATTATGACATTGTTTGCTACAGATTAGTGCTAACATTTTACATGTTCAAAGACGATCAAATTTCTTGCAGAAGTGACTTTCAAGAATAAAAAAAAAAAAATCAGAAAAAACATGCTTTGTTTACTGCTTAAAGGAGTTGTTACTCATCATAAACATCATCACGTTTGTTGTTACATAGAAATCTTTTCATAAACCCATTTGTGTCATGAATGTTCTCCCCCATTACTCCTTCAAAGCATATTTTCCATCCCTTTGTTGAAGCCCATCTTCCATTTCCTTATCCTTCATGACTTCACACATGTCTATCTTCCTGAGTCGCATACATGTCTTTATCTTTTTTAGTTCAGTTTTCCTTGTCAATAAAACTATCCAGCTCCCTTTCCATGACTACATTGCCTTGCGATAAACATTGTTGCTACTGAGATCTTTTCATCTATATTCCTACCAATATTTTTATTAGAACTAGCGTTGATTGATGCGGGATTCCTTAAGGCCCACCTTTCAACAAGTCTTTCCCCATCAACCTCAACACCTTATCTGTGATATAGACTAGAGTCCATTTTGAGTACCTGGAGGCTTGCATGCCTTAATGGCAAGTTCTCTCACTGACAATCATGAGAATACATCAATGTCCCTTGATCGTCAGATCTTCCAAGTGGCTCGACATCAACTCATTCATTCACACTTCGCAAGATGTACTCAGGTACCTTGGCACCCCTTGACATCAATGGTGAGTTGCCTCACATTGGTTAAAGGCATTCATCAATGGTCAGTAATCCAATGACTTATTTTCATGCTCGACATCGACACATTCATTGGCATGACTAAAATTGTACCATCGGGTTTAGCAACGGTTGAAGACTATAAACTTTTTTGTGACTCTATCAGCAGTTGTAGAAGTATTTTTTAGCTATATGAGAGTACCACAGTTCCACTTTCATACTTCCTCTTTTCCATGATTCATCGAGTAGCAGTTCAGATTCCTCCACTTCACATTCTCTGATCCAAAAGTCACGATAGTCGCAGCTACAACAACATTAACTTTTCACATGATCCTGCATCAGTGACATCTTCCATTCTCTAGCAGCCACATCGGCCATATTCCTATTACATAGTTCATCAACATTTTGGGTAAGTGGAGGTATGTTATTTTCTAAACTTTAATCATGTAATTCCTCAACTACTAGCAATTAATAATTTGGAAAATTCCCTCACCTAGTTCTCTTTTCTTTTCACTTCTATGAATTATGTCATGTTGCATGAGGACATGCAACAAGTTAAGTTGGGGGGTAGGGGACTTTATTCACTATCATTAATCCACTTTTTCACTACCATCATTCCATTTTTTGTCTCATTTACCATTTATGAACATTTATTTTCCAACGATACTCTATTGCACTTTGCTTTATAAGCATTGATATACACATTGGCATGATTTACAAATATACAAAAAAAAGGGCTTTCTTACACTAAGTGATGTTTCCTTATGCACATTGATAGCATATATTTTCCAGTAAGAATATGGGAAAATTATTATCATAACAACAAGAGGAAAAATAATGAAATGAATGTTGTTAACAAAGGAACCAACATTCTTTATATTCATGGTTGTCACACAAGAACCAACCATAAAAAAATGTCAGTTGTTACTCATGTAAATCCCATCCTGGAAACATTCATTATCATCACTTAAAGCCATAATTCAGATGCCAAAATTTTCTTGAGAAATTCCATGCATGGTTGCATGAGTACATGCAACAAGTTAAGTTGCGGGGCATTTTGGGGCTCCAAAATGTCCTATTTTCATCCACCTTTCCCTTCATTATTCTTCACATTTCATCACTCCATTAACCTTTCATGACATTGTTTTCATAAATACATTTGGGTTTCACCTTATTATTTTCCACTTTATTCATTTTAGTATTAAAAGATAATTTGTGATTAAATATTAGAAAATCAACATGTTTTCATATATATCTCAAAAATGTGTGATCTTTGTAATGTGCAGGAATATGTGAAGGATTAATTCAAAAGGACTTCTTGAATATTCCGTCCACCATTTCAATATTTGAGGAGATAATTCAAGCCCATTCCAAGGAGAAGATCATGGAGATTTTGTTGGAATATCTTATCCAAGATATATGAGAGATATGTGTGAGGATTTGAAGGGATTATATTTTGTAATAATGGGAAAGTAGTTGAGAGAAATGTGGATCTGTAATTATGAGATGGTTATCTTATCTTCAAGGTTCTCATGTATAAAAGAGAGTGCTCTCTCTTCATGAGAATTCAATTAGGATTTAGTTAGATTATGTAATTAGAATCAGAGTAGTCATTAGGATTCAAAAGATAAAGGGATTCTTAGATTTGATTCATGGTTTTAGTTTTCATGCTTTCATTATTCTTTTATAAAGATTGATTTGATTATTCTAATATAAGATTGCTTCATTGGTGAGATCTCACATATGTTGTTGTGTCATTCAACTCTTCACATGTTGTATTTGATTTTCCTTGTTGTAGCTCGCCATTCCTAGATTAATTTCCTTTAAGCAATTCTCCATTCCTAGATTAATTTCCTTCACACAATTTCCCATTCTTAGAGTAATTTCATTTATGCAACTATATTAATTAAATTTCAGTTGTGTGTTAGATTAATGATTCAATTTTAGTCGTGTGTTATATTAATGATTCAATTTCAGTTGCAGCTTAAACATTAGATTAGATTAATCTCACTTCAATCTTTCATATACTTTTTGTGTGCTTCGTCAATTTACGAACCCCGAGTTGACAAATTAGATAGTTGGGCAAGTACTACAACTCAATTAATACAACATTAGTTCAGCCCAATATAATGACTATCGTTCCCTTGTCACGATTGATGTTCCTTTTGTTGTTCATTTGAACGGAATGATTGTTGTTCCTTTTGTTATGATTGTTGTCCCTTTGCAAGGGTTGCATCTCTAGAGGATGGGTATTGAAAATGAAAGGTAAGAACCTATGTAGGAAATAAGTAAAACACTTGTGCCAGCGCCTACCTTTGGATGATGCATAGAGGTTATATTTTAGGACATCTTTAGAGCCCAACAATTGTATGGTTGTTGTGCAGTGTTATATTGCTGCTGCGCAACGTTGTATGGGGATGGGGCTTGATTGAATTGTGGCACTACTTTCCCAGTCATCATTTTGGCCTATACCCTATATGCATCTGATGTTCTTTCCCACATAAGCTCCATAGTTCTGCAATCTTTGTCATCGTGGCCCACTAACTTACAAAATTTGCAATATGAATTCTTTGGAATTGTCTGGTATTTTTGCATCATTGTGCAGTGATAAGGGTCATGACCTGATTTCTTGCATATTTCACACCATAATCCTCCCTGTGGTAGCGGATTTGGCATACCTATTTCCATATACTATGCGAATGTTGGGAATTTGTTCTTGTGGTGTCCTTTTGTTCTGCATGTGGTTCATCAAACGACTTCTCATTTGTCCTTGTTCTTATTCTGGTTCAAATAAAATGTTGTATTCTTCAAATCCTCCTTCAATTGCTCAATAGATGGGTTTGTCTGTTGGAAGTGGTTCTCTTCCAGTTGCAAGGCTGCTTGTAGAGCCTCTGCCTGCGTCTGAAACTTTTGTTGTCGTAAGGGATATTTCAAGTGTGGGATTAGTGAGTTGACAAATAGGTGTCAATGTTGCATCTCAGTCATAAGGTATTTTAGTTTTCCCTTTATTCGCTTGAATCTCTAGTCAATATCCCATATAGACTCTCCTAGTTTCTGTCTTATCTCGATCATCTAATTCATGTACTGATCCTCTGAGCTCGGCTTCTGGAACTCATTAATCAGTAGCTTCTTAATGTCTGTCAATGTCCTTGTCATCCCAGGGGAATTGTTTGTGTCTAGACTCATGTACCAGTCTAGTGCAAGGTCTCTGAGCGTAATTGCTAGCTGTGTGAGTTTGGTATCTTCATAAGTGATCTACTTTGCTTCCTAGATCTTTGCACAAATGAACAAATGCTTCTCAGGGTATTCTATTTCTTTCCCTCGAAATTTTGGTAATCTGATAATGGGATCATGTCCTACCATTCTGAATACTGAACTACTACCTCCTCCGCATAGTGTAGATACTTGATTAGTGCTGCCTGAATTGGCTCCTCTAGTTATTTCTCCTTGTCTATATGTGCTTCTTGTTGTCGGACTTCCTCCGAACTTTGGTTGTCTAAATGATGGTGTTCTCTTTGGTGTATTAGTCGCACATGGGTTTATGGGTTCCACACTGACATTAATATGGATAGGATGGCTTCCTTCTCCTCCCGTTCTCGGACCTCTTTTCTTCCTCTCATATGTTGTGTGCAGGATTTCCTCAATCTTCTCCATAGCCCAGAGATCCTCTACCTCTTCCTCATCGCTCGCCAAGCCTTCCCTCGTGACTATGACTCTCTTCTTGGTATTCACCTTATATTGGTAGGGTACTCCACTACGCTTCATTCCTGTTGACGCCAATATCCACTTGATCTGGTCGTCATCCATCATGATCAGTTCCAAGGGTTCCTCCTCCTTATTTCCTTTGTCCTTACCTCCTTCCACTTATCCTCTCTCTGTCAATGTTTCCCCCCTTCCCCCATGCACACAGGGAATTTTAGCTGTCTGATTCTATTGTGATTGCACCTTTGTTATATAGCAGTGGCTTAATAAAAGTATACAAGGATTGAATGTAACTTCCTCGAGGTCCACGTAGAAATTATTTCTAAGCTGCATTGTATGACTTCATTGTGTCAACTGGAAATTCTATGATGAAACCTACCACAATACTGTCAAGCCAAAAGTGTACTGCACAGGTGAATTTGTTGTTCACCTCCTGTAACTTCTCAATCTGTACTAGAGTCCAACCTAGTTGTCGAATCTGATTCGTCACGTGGTTATCCTTCAACCTTAGTATACACTCTTGTAGTAGATGCAGAAAATCACAGAAAAAGACTTCATGTAATCAACAAACACATATTTGTCCATATATTTGCAAGGTGTGATTCTAGGGTTTCTATTGTCTTTCTGTGAAAACTCTATCTCTTTGGTTCTCAACCAGCCTTCGATTTTTTCTTTCGTGGGGTTCCAAGGTCTAAAAATTCCCTTCTAATGGCTCATTTCTCTTCTTGTTTCACTCGTTCTTTTCTCATTTAATCTATCTCATCTATTCATTCCTCTCTTTTTCCTATTAACACGGCAACATAACCATTTTTTGGTCATCTACCCTTCTTCTTTTACCTTCTGAGTTATTGACCTAGGGATCACGTCTTTCGAGTTTCCAACAAAGCCTCTAAAACTATCAGCCCTCCTAGTAAACCAGAAGACAACACAGTACATAGAGTGCACTGCGCAGTCTCACTCGAGATAGCTTTAAATGGGTGGTTGTAAGACTCAGGTGTTTACAGCCTAGGATTTAGTATGAGATAGGGGTTTATTATTTAGATCCATATACTATGAATTGTAATTGTAATCTACTATTACTCACGGGTATGATTTATCTTTCACAGTTTATTTCCCAAACAACACAATCATATTCCATAACAATGTATTAACTCATTCATTAAGAATAACAACTACTACTGAAATAAAACAAAGATGTACATGCATTCATCACATTACACAGATATTATTATGGCTCACCCCCTCCTGGGCTACATCCACAAATATTTGGCTCTTGGCTCTTTTATTATAGTAGTTCTTCATTTCCAGTGCCTTGCGCTTGCAATTCTCCTCAAACTGGTAAGATCTGTATGAGGCAAACTAGATCGCACCAGGCTCCACAGCCTGCAATCTAATCCTCGAATCTTCCTTCTCTCCTCTGTTCTTATCTCAACATTTTACAAAAATGATTCATAATAGTATTACATAATGCATCAACTCGTACATACTATGATGGAGTATTACAAAAGCCAAACTAATACAAAAGTGAACCAAATTCTCTATGATACTTGCGTATCTATATTTATATATATCAGGCTCTTCAACCATTTACAATGTATTACCAAAACCCTAACCCTACCGACGTTAGGTCTTCCTCCCATGCACGAATGTTGTTATTCCTCCAACTGTCACTTTCCTTGAGCATGCTTTCTTTCATGTGCGTGTGTTGTTCTTCCTCTAGCTATTACTTCAATTTCTGCATGCTTTCTTTCCCACGATCATCCTTCTTTCCACTTTGGCCTGGTGCCAACACTCCCAAACTGTTCATAACAATACCTCGCCTTTCAGATAGTTTCTTCTAAGGTCTTTGGTTCGTCGAACTCAATCCTGTCTCGGTAGGTCTGAGGTAACCCACTAATGAACCGCTGCATTTTTACTTTTTCATCTTTTATGTAGGGTACATACCTCAATACTTCAAGGAATTTATTTACAAATTCATCTATGGTGGGTTTCCCTAGGATGAGTTCATAGAATTCCTTAGTCTTCCCATCCATGTATCTCTTTGACAGATACTTCTTCCTGAAGTATTTCTCAAACTGTTTCCACGACAAGTCCTTCTCATGGACTCCTTTCACAATCCTAAGGTCTTCCCACCAAATGGAAGCCTTTCCATTAAGGTTAAAGATGGTTATTTGAACCTTCAAGTTTTTAGAGTAGTCATGGAATCTGAGGTATTTATTTAAACCAAGCAGCCAAACTTCACCCTCTTCTCCCCTCCTAATCTATCCATCAAAAGAGGGTTGTTTGGCTTTCTTGAATTCTTCAAGATCATGATTTTTGGAACACTTACGCTTCTTTCCTTTCCTTTGAGAATGTGAGCTTGCTCTGCTACTAGAAGATCCTTCATATTTTCTAGATTTCTTTCCAGAGGACTCTACCAATGAGTTTCCCCTACCTCCAGGTTGGGCCTTCTTTGAGGCGCTTCTTCTAGTGTGGTCACTTATGGAGTCATGTTTTCGGATCTCAGGTGGACTTTGACTTCTCTTCTTATGTCGTCGGTCCACATGACTGGTTACGACTTCATGTTGTAGTTGCCTCTATATGCCGGACAATATTTGCAACAAGACTGCGTTAATTTCTATTTGTTTTTCTTGATCCTTTATCAATCTCTCATTGTCAGCCTTTCAACTCTATAATTTAGCCCTAAGGCTGCTTATAGTTTCATCCAGGTTGGGAGGGATTTCCACCACCCTACTTTCATTAGATTCTTCATCTCTATTGTGGGAGCCATCCCCCACTTCATGACACGTCGCCATTCTTTATTATTGAAGTTTTCTCATGATTTACTAACTTCTCGAGTGTTGAAAAAAACACTTATTATTATCTAATAATCTATTAGTTCATGAAGAATACACAGTTCAATTTCTTAAATGCACACACACAGTAGAAAGTTTTATTCTTTTCTTTAATAACATTTTTAACCAGACTTTTTAAGAAAGAGGTAAGGTAGAGTGTCACTCTTTTAAAAGTACTCCAAATAGAGTTTTTAAGTGACTCGTCCATGAGCCCAAGCAGGCCAGGTGTTGTAACCATGCTCTGATACCAATTTGTAACACACCCACGATGAGGCGAAAAAAAAAAATTCCTCCTTACAGGAACAAATCCTTTCCCTCTACGATTCCTAATTTGGGAAGTCCAGGACTCATCTCAACCCTCCAGTCAAGGTTCTCTGATTCTCTAAGTCAAAAAAGACTTAAATACCTTGATAGTCTCACCTCTTAATCAAACACAATCCCTTCCAGATTCTGGTGTAGGTCTTATGATACCTACGACCTTCTCCTTCATGCTTCAATGAAGTCTTGGAATTGGCGTTAGCCCCTTTTCTCCTGGCCCCTCCCTGGATGTGACCTTGGGTGATGACCTCACGAAAACACACAATTGTGGGCGTGACCAAAGGTGGTTTGAAACCAAACTAATTTTCGGCCTACAATTATCCTCGAGCCTCCACATGTCCTTTCTCCAAAACCAAGGTTTGGATTGTGGCCCACACTCAACTTTTTAGACTTCGTGCACCTTCAATCCCTGTAATTCTATGGGACTGTCGATCTATGGATCTTGACAGTACTATCTAAATTGACAGTTCAAATCTTCCCTTTTCAAATCCACCGACCAGATATGCCCCTCCTAAATCAATGACCCTTCTTCTACTTTGGGTGTTTGTCCTTTCAACTAGATCAACAGTCCTATGGCCCTCTTCTCGATCAACGGTCGAGATCTCCTTCAGGTCTCCGAACTTCTTAGATCTCAAATCTCAAACGTCACCATTTTTCCCAATGGATTTGATCTGAAGGCTATAATCCACTGACGTGTGTCCACTTGATCTGACGATCAAGGATTACTTCGGGTCTTTACACGAAGTCCACAGATTGGTGCCACCTATCCTCTGGATCTGACGATCGAGGATTGATTTGAGTCTTTACCCAGAGTCCACAGATTCACACCACATCCCTTCTTAATATAAAGGCTATGAATTACTTCGGGACTTTATCCAGAGTCCACAAATTCGCACCATGTCCCTTCTTAATCTGATGGCTATGAATTACTTTGGGACTTTATCCAGAGTCCACAGATTCATGCAACATCCCTTCTTAATCTGACGGCTCTGAATTACTTCGAACAATCCGATGCTAGAGATTTACTTCAGACGATCTGACAATTGAGATCTACTTTGGTGCTCTGGCTCTTTGGACTTTGGGAGTCTCAGATCTCAATGGAAAACTCTCGCACAAATTTCCCCAGAGTCCACGATCTATCTTCACGTATCCCTCTAGATTTGGCAGTCTAGATTCACTTCGGGTCTTCGAGGTTCATAAATCTCAACTTTCAACTGAAAACTCTCGAACATATTCTTTCAGAGTATGTTATCTATCACCATGTATCCCTCTAGATCTGGCAGTCTAGATTCACCTCCTCATGATGGATGACTTCAAATTACTTTGGGACTTCTAAAATTTGGTAAGTTCCCTTCTCCTGCGTGTGCCAATTACTAAGGTTTGTGCACCTTTCTTAGATCAGACGGTTGTTGATCCTTGGCATTGTGATCCAATGACCACTGTCACTCCTCCTCCTGAGCTTATGACTTACTCCAACTTAGAATATTTTCTAATTTCTCAAAGGATTCAACCTTTTCTCCTCCTATGGGCCCATCTCCTGGATTTTGTCTGCACTCCTAAAAATTCTATTTCTTTTGAGCTTGATCTCCTTGAAGATTTCACCATACCACATGCTCCTTGCATTTTAGGGATCACGTCAAAATCATATCGAAGGTCAATGGCGATCAACGGTTCATAGAAATTGTGGGGCCCCAACATGCGTACTCTTTACCAGAGAGTTCGACCTCCTCAATCTAGAAAGTGCTCGCTCGATTCTAGTTTAATAGGGATCGTTGATCTTCCATCCCATCTAGATCAATGACAAGGGTGAATTGTGGGCCACAATCTAGCGCATCTTCTATTTTCACCTTCATGCTCCACAGTGATTCCCCACCCTCGATCTTCATTCATAGATCAATGTTTCATAGCAATTGTGGGGTTCAACTTGACTATTGTGCAATTTGACATCTCAGAGCCTCGAGCTCCAAGGTTCCTAGACCCAGGTCACGTGGATCTTCATTTAACTCCTGGGCTATTATCCCCTCTCTTAGTCGGATTTTTGGTTAAGGGAATAGGCACAAGTTCAGAGTCTCCTAGACTACTAGTCTGAAGGGAACACCTTCCCAACTCATAGATCTTTAAGCCTTGAATCAAGGCAAAGTAAGTTGTGAGGTTACCAAATGGTAGATATGCCCAGAGGCTTGCTCTAACTTCAGAACAGTGATGTAAATTCCTGGGGAAAAATCCTTTAAGTGATTAAACTGGGGTGTATGGAGAATCTAGCAGAAATATAGGTTCTCAAGAGAATGAATGCATACTCATAACTTAATCAATTAATACAGAGAAAGAACCCTTTATAGACATGTAAATACTCGCATGCATCCATTATTTATAATTCAAGAATAAGGCAAGAAAACACTTATCAGAACCATAGAGCGTGATGCGACTGCTGAAAGGGGTGCTCATTTCCACCCAAACATAGGCTCAGTCACTCCCAATGGATTTATCACTGGCCACCCCCGATCTTAAGCCACGATGCTTTGAGATTCAATCTCTTACTTCCAGCTCAATGGAAGTTAGGGACGAAGGTTACTCTCATTCTCCCAATACATAATAAGATAAGGATGAATGTTACTCTCCTTCTCCTGGCTCAATATCTATTTTTTGTGATCAAAACTCATTGTTCCTCTTTCAGTCCTTCCTCAGACCCGAGAGTTTCCGCTCTCGTCTCTTCATTTTTCCACAGGTCTTCCTCTTCCCACCACACTTTCTTCCTTTCCTTCCTCAACAAGATTGTGTGTGGCTCGAATTCCCATTCCATGGTCAGGTCTGGAGGCCTTACGGATGGGCGGTTTTCCCCATCCCTGTTGGTTGTGGAGCTTGATTATATTCCTAATTCATAGGTCCTTGCTTTCAGTCGTGTTTATACCCCATGAAGACTTTACACCCTAGAAGTATGTACACTCTTCCATGCGGGGGAGTGCAGAGGGGGGGTACCCCCTCTGCGGGGTCTGGTATCCCCCTGCCTGGGGGGTTTGGGGTCGAAGCCCCTGAAGGAAAAATTTCCTTGTAAATGTATATTGTAATTTCACTGTAAATCTAGACCATTCATTATAAGGTCACAGATCTAACGATAGAAATTCTGTTAGGGTTTTTTTCCCTAGAAGGAAACCCTCTGTTATGAGGGAAATTTATTGTGGCTATGCATTATGGCGAGTATTGTATTCTAAGAGAGGAGACTATGAGAGAAAGAAGAGGAAGTTATAGTGGGTTTTGTTGTAGGTTGTATCCCTTCATTTGATAGATAATAATAAAGGAAGGACCCGACAATTTCTCTGGTGGACGTAGCCCACACTGGGTGAACCATGTAAATCTATGTCTCTATTGTATTTTGTATCTTCTGTGTTTTGTTTTCTGCATTTTGTTTATTTTATTGCTCCGCGGTCCTTTTTTTCTAACAACTGGTATCAGAGCGAAAGGTAACTCGCAGGAGAAGAGGGTTCCTGGTTCGAGTGGAAGCAATGTCGGAAGATGGAAAGTTTAGGGTCGAGAAATTTAACAGCCAAAACTACCATTTATGGAAGATGTGGATGGAAGATTATTTATATCAAAAGGATCTATTCCTACCATTGGGCAGAGTAGCAAAGAAGCCGATGGCCATGAAGGACGAAGAATGGGAGATTCTTGACAAAAAGGCTCTAGGAACGATACGACTGAGCTTGACAGCGTCGATGGCTTTCAATATTTCGAAAGAAAAGACAATGAAGGATATGATGGACGCATTGGCTAAACCTTATGAAAAAACCACAGCATCTAATAAGGTATTTCTAATGAAGAGATTATTTAATATGAAGATGTCAGAAGGTGGGTCTATTGCAGATCATTTAAATGAATTTAATACGGTTACTAATCAACTAATTTATGTAAAAGTGGACTTTGATGATGAGGTTAGGGCTCTTCTAATCTTGTGCTCATTGGCAAAAAGATGGAACGACTTGGTCATGTTTGTAAGTAACTCTGTCTCTGGTTCAAATACTTTAAAATTTGATGATGTTTTTGGTGCTATACTTAGTGAGGAAATGCGACGGAAAAGCAAAGGTGAGATATCAGGTAATGCGTTGAACATGGAGAATAGGGGAAGACAAAAGGATAGAGGAAAGGGATCAGGGAACTGCAGGAATTCTAGGAAGGGAAGATCCAAATCCAAACTTGTAAAGATAGAGTGTTGGAATTGTGGGAAGAAAGGACATCTGAAGAAAGACTACAGAGCTCCAAAGAAACAAAGATATGGACAACAAGAGAGAAATGAGGAAGCAAATGTAACAGGTGATGTGTTACAAGATGCTTTGATTCTTTCCGTAGATTATATTTATGAGTCTTGGGTAGCAGATTCAGGGGGTTCATTTCATGCCACACCCCATAGGAAGCATTTTCTAGATTATGTTCGAGGTGATTTTGGATAAGTTCTATTGATAAATACTGAGAGGGGGGGGGGGGGGGGA